>JAAOAQ010000223.1:0-55388 GCA_013396025.1 Fusarium phyllophilum | reverse complement strand
GTATAAGGAATATAAATTAAAAGTAAATACAGCTAATTAACACTTAGGTATATTATATTATAAGTTTATAAGTATCTTACTCTTTTAATTTATGTATTTATATTCTTTTTTTTAATTTATTTCTAGTTTCTAGGTTATTAAATCTATTTAGTAAATTTCTTTTAAATTAATTAATTATATATATTTAAGTTTTCTTAAGCTATAAATACTAGAGTTTTTTATATACTTACTAATTACTACTATTATATTACTAGTATAAGTAGCTATTTTAAGTATTAGTATTTTTATTCTTATAATATAGGTTTTACTTTAAATTTAAATCTAGGAAATTAATACTAGTATATAACTTATTATACCTCTTTTAAAAGATATTATAAAGGTTAATAGTAATAGTAATTAGAATAAGATTAAAGAGAGTAAATAAGAGGCTATTAAGGAGACTTAGCACAGTATAGATAACAAGGACCTTAGTTTAGACTTATAGGAATTGTTAATAAAGCAAATTTAAATCTTCTCTTTCTTTAGCTTAGTTAGGACAGATTCATTAACAGCAGCCAAGCTACTGAGCACTCTTGTATCTCTCCTGAAGGCACTTGCGACAGTAGGGGAATTTGGCAAAGTGTAAGATTTACTCCGTAGTAACTAAGTTCATGAGCGCTGTGACCTAACAAAAGACCTGAAATAAGACGCATGCAAGACGCGAAACGTGGAAGCAAAAAGTCCAAAGCGTAAGGCAACCGAAGATAAGCCTATCGATAAGTCCTTATCAAGACCTTGGGTGGAGAAGAATACAGTACCCTATCGATAAGGAATGCACGCGCAAAATGACATTGGGTGAATTTAGGCTAATTACTCAACTGAAGTCGACTTCTTGTACAGCTGATTGGATATCTAAGACTTTCATATACCTTAATGTATAGTATTTAGCATTGTTATATTCTATCTATTAACTACAATTATCACTGTCCTTTCCCCTGGTTTTTATTGAAGAGAACCATTTTAATTCTCATGCTTGTTAAGAGATCCATGTGGATTGCGTCTGCCGATCTCCATTCCCTCCGGGGTTGATGTTTTCTCCACGCCAAGTAGTATTCTCACATCCACAAGCTTACTTGGCAGCTTGGAGCTTGGAGCTTGGCTACCCACCGTTGATTTTGGATAAGTTCAAGGCCCAATTACTATCCTTGAATGGCGATGCTCTGGCTGTATGCGTGAGGCCGCTGGGTAAATTGAGAACTGGCCGAGGGCCAAGACTCTTGGTAATCGCCAGGCGCAGGAAATCATTCAGCATTGATAACTGTGGCAGTGGCTTATGATGGATAAATTAACATGTTTCAGCCTATGGATGTTTGGAGACCCATTCTCTGGAGTGGATATTTGTGTAGCTTCTACGCGTTAAAGCGCGTCAGAGATACCTACCCTAGGTTTTAAAGTATTAGAAGGCATTATTATCTTACATTACTACTATTTAATAAAAGTACTGCAGTAACTAAGAAGATTGCATTTTATTAAGAAATGGAGTGTCTTTATATTTATTCTTATACTCTATAGTAAAACCAGGTTTTCTGTCTTTCTTCACTCTGATCATTGTTGTGACCATCGCAATCAATACTGCATTGAATCACCGACAACGTCAAGAATCGATGACCACTGGAGTATACCAAACTGCAACCATCAAACTGCCATTTTAATCTTCTTCTTACCTGTACGTTCTTGTATACATTACAGTCAGCCTAGGTCTTGCAAAAACAGACTTCGTCACATGCCCAGCTATTGCAATCGCTTAATAGAGGCAGAATCCAACTCTATGTCAGTGCATCTTGACACAATGCGATCGGAAGCCGGCGACATCATCAGCTGAACGGCCTATCCCTCGTGGCGGAGTCGATTTCAGTCCGTCAGATCAGTCACGCTTGACTGAAAAACAGTGGATAATCTCTCAGACTCTGGATCTGGGGAATTTCGGCCCTCGGTTCCTGACCATGGGCGGGTCGAGCTCAGGACAAGTCTTAATTGAGTGGAGATATCGTCGCCAAAAAGAAAATTGGATTCGTGAGCGCCAAGGCTTGGTCGACGGTTAAGAACTTCTGTTTGTCTCCAGTTTGGCTTGGCTCTGGGCTGTTCCGGGATCATTATGCGACGCGCAGGTTCTAGGCCGCTATTTAATCTGTCAATCGGCTAAAGTCCATGCACATGACTTTGCGGCTAGGTATAACAGACCGTGGCTATTTCAGCTGATATGCCGAGAATAACTCGGGATTTGCATGTTTCTTTTTTAATATTCGGGTTTTATGAGAGAAATCGCATTGAATCGATCAGGAAAGAAGAATTGGGAGCAGGTCGTGATTGGCGGACTGATTAAGGTTGTTGATTTACCCGTATTTACCCGTATTTAGCCAAATGCCACTCTAGGCCAAGACTGGAGAATATCCCCGAAGCCATCTGAGCAAACAAGTCACGGGTCATAATTCCGCACCACGAGGAATTTCATTCTCGCTGCGGTTTCTTCAATTTTTGTGTTAGATGGCTCACCAAGAATAAGAATATGGTCTTGGAAGATGGTGAAGACTGGAGGCACAGCTCTGCTGATGGCTGCCCCAAGATGGTCATGCTAGCCCCGTAAGCGTAAGCATCGGTGATGGCCATGATGTTATGTCCATCGCACGTTTGGGCCCGACAATTCGAGACAAAAGATCAGATCAGATGGCAAAAGTCTGATGCAGTGCCTGAACAAAAGACGATGTTGTAGCATGGTGTTCCTCGCGAAAAGCCCCCGTGGCGAGATGAGAGGGCCCCTTTTCGGTAACAGGCTATTAGCGAAAATCACCCCCATGGGCAGCTTAATCGCAGAGCCCCATTATAATAATTGCTTCACGGGGTGTTCCGTGCAACAACAGCAGTTCAAACAAGTAGCACAGTGGAGTTCCCCCAGCTTGTGACTGTCGATTTCACTTCTCGATTGCACTAACCCTGCTACAATGAGGGCGGCCCGGCCTCCATCTTGGCTTGGGACCAAGACTTCCAAGACAGCCAAGGTGGAACAAGATCGCCCATTCCGAACAAATGAGTGGAACCCACACGCCTGCCATTTGGTTCAATTGCTGTTTGTCTTTTTGCCTGCTCGGTTCTTCCGTTCAATCTGGGGTCTGTCACCCGGTCCGCACGCCCGTCACATTTCAGATTTGTGTTCTGGCCTCACTCGACGCGTTTTCTATATCTATCCAGGGATCTCCCCCCATTTTTTACATGTTCCCTTTAACTCTTCACCTTCAAGCAAACAAACCACTGAGTGCTTCTGGCAGAACAATAACAAAACTCACTCTATTGTTACATTTTAATACCTGAACCCTCGATTGAGAAATCGTCATGGGCATCAAGGACATCATCGGCCTCGGGGTCGACGAGAAGACAAAGAAGCTTCAGGAGGAAGCTCCCAAGTTTGAGCATGTTACTTGGTACAAGGATCCAGGTCTGAGGGTCTTGACCTTCTACGCGTGTACTCTTTGCGTTTCTTCTATGGGAACTGGTTGGGATGGGTAAGCAAATCCCCAGATTTTGTGAAATGGTCACAGTCCACTGACTTGGCGCGTTTTTAGTATGTACATGGGTGTTGTTCAAAACTTTGACACCTGGAACGACTTCTTCGACAAGCCCGAGGGCAGCAGACTCGGTCTTTTGGTCGCTCTCTACCAAATCGGTTCCGTCGCTTCTATCCCTCTTGTTCCTGTCATCGCCGATCGCTGGGGTCGTCGCCCTTGTATCGCTCTCGGCTTTATCCTCATGGCTATCGGCGCTGGTCTTCAGGCTGGAGCTCCCGATTACGCTACCTACTCTGGCGGTCGTGTTCTTCTCGGTTTCGGCAACTCTTTCGCTCAGATTGCCTCTCCTATGCTTCTTGCTGAGCTGTGCCATCCACAACACCGTGCTCGATTTACTACTGTTTACAACTGCCTCTGGAACATGGGTTCTCTGCTTGTTTCTTGGACTTGCTTCGGTACTCATTACTGGGGTGGCGGCAACAGCGACTGGTCGTGGCGATTCCCCGCTATTCTCCAGGGTGCTCCCGGCCTGATTCAGCTCGTCATTCTCTGGTGTAAGTTGATCTTCTGATGGAATAGCTCAAACATCTTGCTAACGGAAATTCTTTAGGGATCCCTGAATCCCCTCGATTCCTCATCGCCAAGGATCGCCAGGACGAAGCCCTTCACATCCTCTCCAAGTACCACGCCAACGGCAACGAGAACCACCCAACCGTTCAGTTCGAGTACCGTGAGATTCGCGACACTATCAAGGCCGAGCAGCTCGCCGACAACAGCTCCCGCTATGTCGACTTCCTGAAGACCAAGGGCAACCGTTACCGTCTCCTTGTCCTCTTTTCTCTCGGTCTCTTCTCCCAATGGTCAGGAAACGGTGTTGTCTCCAACTACTCTGCCCGTCTCTACATCAACGCTGGTCTCGATAGCGAGAACGAACGTCTCATCATCACTGCCGGAAAGACTATTCTCGATCTGTTTGTCTCTATCGGCTGCGCTCTCCTTGTCGAACGTCTGAACCGTCGTTTCTCTTTCCTCTTCGCCACTGGCGGTATGTGCCTGACTCTCCTCTTCTGGACCCTTACCTGCGGTCTCCACGAGCAGCACCAGGCTCCTGGCGCCAACAACGCCATGATCTTCCTTGTCTGGCTCCACGGTGTCTTTTACTCGACTTGTTGGTCTGGTCTCTTGATCGGTTATGCTGTCGAGATTCTCCCCTACTCTCTCCGTGCCAAGGGTCTGATGTTCCTCAACATTTCGGTGCAAATCGCTCTTCTGCTCAACAACTACCTTAACCCTCTTGCATTCAAGGCCTGGCAAGCTCCGGCCGTTCCCGAGGGCGAGAAGGAAACTGGATACGGGGGCAACACCTGGAGACTCTACCTTATTTACACCATCTGGGTCGCCGGTGAGGTTATCTTCATCTTCTTCATGTATGTCGAGACCCGTGGACCTACCCTTGAGGAGTTGGCCAAGGTTATCGATGGTGACGATGCGGCTGTGGCCGATGTCGATCTCGAGCACGTTGAGAAGGAGGTTCTCAGCAAGGAGACCGAAAGAGTTTCTTCTGAGGATCAGGAGGTTCACCAGATTGCTCCCAGCAAGGTCTAAGTAACGTCTTATCACATTCACATGAAGAGGGCACCGCGAAGTTAGTAAGCGCGTGTCGGCCTGTCTACGATAATTGTTTTTGATCTAGTTTAATGAGCTAGCTGAATGAGTTTAATGTTATATCTTTACTGATGAAAAATATCTCTACTTCTTGCCGAGTCTTGTAATCCCTGTTTCAAAACATCATCAGGGCCAAAGATAGTTACACAAGATAGAGCCGTGCACCATGAACTCTATCTATCAAAGTCGACTTATCTAGTTACCAAGAGAGGTCTGCTGCAAAATGACATCGCGCTATTGTCAATGTTGTGTATATCAGTATGATTATGTTAAATGAATGAGTATAATTTAGATGGAGAATAAGGCGATAGGGAGTAAGAAACTACTGACGTTGAAAAGAGCTGGGGGAATAAAGTAATCAGTGAGCCTTCTCTCTTGAGTTAGTTTGCACTATTTTATCACTTAGTATTGAATCTACAATATTCCTTGCCTCCCATATAGGGCTATCCCGCGGCCTGGCCATGGCCTGCCGACGCGCCCTGACCCCTGCAGATCAGATCATGTCTCCATACTTTTGACGCTGTGATACAATAACAAGTCAATCAGAGGCCGCCAAAACCACCAGACCCCGGTAAAGGTGCCTGGAGCACAGCCAGTAACGCGCATTCTGTTACCGCCCAGCTGTTGATACCCGCGTTGTCGGCAGAATCTTAAGCTCAATGGCGCCGGCAATTACTTAAGATATCCTCACATTGATGTATCTTCATATTAAGAATAGAAAGAAGAGCGGTGTGATATCCAGGACTTTATTAATTATATAACTTGCAATGACTTTGCAGGACCGTAACTCAGTATCTGACCGTTGAACGACGAGGCAGGTAGGCAGGCCAGGCATAGCCACGCCTTTGCCGCAAGTCTGAGACATTTTTACATGGGGATGCAGGTAGCCTGTCCCGTCACCCATGAAGAAACATGACGTGTGCGTGTTGGTCGTGGCCTTGCAGAAGAGATAAGTAACCCAGCTCAGGCTGTTGGTTCTGTCAATTCTCATTCCCAATTTATCTCTCTAATCTACGATCTGATTATCCGCTACTCTCCCGCGACGCCCATGACATCGAACGGGACCGAATTCGTTGGTTGGACACCATCACCGGACGGAAGAGGTACCTACGATATCATAGTGACATGCCTAGCCACGACATTTTTATGCTGTTGGACCTCTGTTTATCCCAACATACCCGCGCCAGGAGATGGCTTTTGGAGCTCGATTAGGGATAAACTTGGACTTGCGTGCTTGGGATTGCTGGGTCCTGAGTTTATTATAGTGTTGGCTATTGGGCAAAAGTCTTCGGCTCGGAGATCTGTCGTTGTATGTTGCGCACCCATGAGTAGATGACCCGGGAACTGATTTGTTGCAGAAGTTCAAGCAAGCAGGCTATACGCAATGGACTATCACGCATGGGTTCTTCGCCGATATGGGCGGATTTGTACTTGCCGCGGAGGATCTCCAACGACCAATACCCCTCAACGCCGAACAGCTATTTTACCTAGTCAATAACTCGTATGTTGACTACCCTGACACCAGCGACCGGGAGCTCAAAGATAGGAACAAGTCAGATGGTTTAGCAAGGTCTGTCAATCCGATTTACGCCTTTTCAGCGCTCTTACTGATACTCACAGACTCATAACACTTTGGCAAGGGACTTGGTTCGTCATAACCTTTATCGCGCGACTGGTCCAAGGACTTCATGTGACAACCATGGAGCTCACGGCGGTTTCGTTTGTTATTATTCTTTTTGGAACTGCATGGTGCTGGAAAGACAAGCCATCTGATGTAGGGACGACAATTACTGTTCCCTGCCTTACCACGATGGAAGACATATTGATACGCGTGAGTAATGAAACTCTTGGGCAGTTTCACCAATCAGGCTCACATAGGCATAGGAAGGACGTCAGCCGGATCAGCCGTATTATCAAACCCCATTAGACTTTATCAGCAGAGACGAAACCGCGCTGAACCTCGCTTGGCAATATTACAACGAACTCTCGCGCAAGATCCTCTTCTCCCCCTTCTCACGACGCGTCAAAGATGTCCCATGGGACAGGAACCCCGGCGACATCTTTCTCCGAATGGACTTTGATCTAGAACTAGTCGGCGTCGCATTCATCTTCGTCTTCAGCGCCGTCTTCCTAGGGGCATGGAACTTCTCATTCCCCAACACTGTTGAACGAGACTTTTGGCGCGTAGCTAGTGTTTACATGCTAGCTTACGGCATGTTTGGTGCGCTATGGATGGAGTTGTGCATGTGGATCTTCATACCGCAGTATCGTCTTGCTGAAGGTCTTGAACTGAGCCTTGTTGAGCGGGATCTGGATCAACGACCGCATCCTGTGAGGAACTGGCACTATAAGTTCCAGAACTGGAGAAGGAGTCGGTTTGACAAGATTAGAGGTACTGCAGATTCTGACGGAGAAGGATTGGCATCGCGACGACCGAAGAAGGGCATTTTTGCGTTTCTGAGCAGGACATACAACATTTCGCAGGGCAGAGATCCTCATCTTGGTGTTCAGGTTGGATTTCTGATTGTCACGTCTTTCTTGTGCGCCTCTTACTGTGTCTTTCGCTTGTTTATCTTTGTCGAGGATTTCATTGGGCTGAGAGCGCTTCCGCAGAGTGCGTACCAGACGGTGGAATGGGCAGAGTTCATTCCTCATATCTAGGAGCGGCTCATATCGGAATTGGGCACCTGGTGATACCGAGGACAAATAGATATTGGATTGCTCTAACTTTATGTTCTACCTAAGCTTTGTAGAATGGCAGCTATAGTGTAAACCATTCATGTCTGAGAACCTCCTCTGCACTAACTCGGTCTCGAGGATCATACTTGAACAACCGATACAGCAGATCAGTCATCAACTTTTGTTCAGCTTCAGGAGTTTGTAGTGAATTCTTAGGTCCCTCTTTGTACTTCTCGCCCGATTCGAAGATTTCGATTGGTTTGCTCAGCGCCACTTCGAGGGACCACTCTTCTTCATCACGAAGCCATTTCCCATCTGCGTCGAAATACTCTTCACGCGCTTCCCATTTCGCCCACCACTCTTCTGGAAGCTTGCCAAAAAACCTGACCATCTCGGCTAATAGCTCATCTTTGTCGTAGATCATGTAGAACAGCGGGAGTTGCTCCCTGATCTCGAATAAGGTGCAGCCAAGAGCCCAAAGGTCACAGGCCGGGCCAATCACATCAGGCTCTTCAAGAAGAATCTCCGGTGGTAGGTAGTTCTCTGGAATACCGAGATCTTCTGGTGGCGATGAGAATTTGAATGACTCGCCAAAGTCAATGACACAAATCTCCTCTGTTAGAAACTCGTTCCCGAGCCGGGAGATGTCCGCTGGCTGTACGAGGTATCTTGGGCTAGATCCTGGAAGGTCTTCTCCTGACTCCGTCTGCACTTCAACTTCTTCGGGGCGCCCTATTAGGGAGAGTAGCTCATCCTCGGAGAGGTGATCCAGGTTGCACAACTTGACTAAAATATTAGAGGGGCGAAAATCTAGTAAATGCATGTTAGTAGTTGTATAAAGCTAGATTCGACATCTAATCTCGGGACAGAACATACCTCCATGACAGATCTGATTCTTGTGTAGGAAGTCCAATGCTTGGGTAGTCTGATAGGCAAATTTCCGCAAGATGGTAGCAGGGTCTTTCTCAAGTCGCATCCATAATCGGGGTGACACACAAGGCCCAAGTGGTGGCAGCGTTAGGCAGTGGTGGGTTCCATTTGGCCCCTCAATGGAGAAAAAGTCGAGTGGAGAGGCAATGTATTGAGCACCAGGCATTGACTGGTCCAGCTCCGCCAAGCTGAGATCAAGGATCTCATCGGACTTCAAATCACTGGCCATGACCTTGAGGGCAACATAACGGGTTTCTAGTGAGTCTCGACAGAGCCACACTGTTCCGAAACCACCATGACCGAGCTTGTGAATGACTCGATACCTATCTGATGGGCCAAGGGCGTCTCCAATATGAATGGGATGATAGCCACCTTCTTGGTATTCCTCTAAGGGTTCCACGCCCTCCTTTGAGCCCTTGAGGAAAGTGCCATGTGAAGTTGCCGGAGCATGGTCGAGTTCATGATAATCGAATCCGATATCATCATCAAATTGATGTTGACCTTGCGTAGGTGAGGGGCTACGAGAAGCCTCTGAGCCCATGACTTGGATGCGCCGCAATGGGCTGGAATGTGAAGAGTTGGGATTGAAAGGGCTCTTGGTAGGAGTGTAAATACAAAAGTGATTGCGAAATGAACAGCCCAAAGTTGCAACCGAGAAGCGACGAGAGGAGATGATCAGCTGTGCATTGAGAGAGAGTTTGCGGCAGGTTAGGTACTGGTAAAGTAGTCGCATGGATTTGTTGTTGTAGTGAGATAAAATCAGGCGCGAAGGTCAAGTGGGTTAACCGACTCCACATGACTAAGCCCCACTCAATAATTGCATATCGAGTAGGCGATTCGCCCATGCTACTCGCCGTATGCATGTTGGTTCTGCGATATTGAGAATCGCCCAGCACTGCCCAATAGTAACTCTAGTAGACGCGCGCGCTCAAGAATAAGTATCATGATTGGCTATTACGTATGCCATCACCCGAAGATTTACACTGTCATGTAACAATCTCTTGACTTCGATAACCAACATACTTTATACCTAGTCATTTGCACAATGATGTTCATGGTACTGTGTTTCACGTTGCGGGCGGTAAAAACCAACATTGATGAGTAGTCAATTCTGCATGGCGGGAAATGAAACAAGACCTTGTAAATCGGCTGCCCAGAAGCTCCTATAAACCATTGGCGGGTTGAATCACCAGGTCACAGCCCCTGTCCTACGCAATGATAACCTCAAGTATACGCACTTCTTCGTAAGCTGGGATTAAAATAGCATGTTGACAGGGCTATATGTTGTTGGTTCACCCCGGCTCAAAGATCGTTTCTATGTTATCACTTGTACTCAGAACTTGAACAAGAGGTATTTCATACAGACTAGGATGCTCTGTCGTATTTCCTGGCTTTGCAAAACGGCCAACAACATGTTTGTCCTACCCAATGGCGAAACGATGCTATACATAGTAGTTGGGATTGAACAAACAGCTCTTTCTGAGCTCAAGAAAGGTGTAAGAAGTGATTGTCTATAAGACTTGAACTCCCAATTGCAGTTTCCCAACCAGCTCCTACTGTATGAGCTATCCAATAATCTCAAGACCAAGACGAACAACATCTTTATATATTACCTAAACCACTTAGACTACATCTACAAGCCATGCCTTGCCATCCCGGAGACCATGTCCATCGAGAAGTTGGCACCGGCACTACACAGGATCCCAAGGTAAAGAGACACTGCTAGTTGTAGCTACACCCTGTAGCTAACACTTCCCCAGATCATGTGGCTTGTACCCCCCCCTAAGAGTCAAACTCGAACTCTCGGTAATGAACAAGTTGCACGAGACCTGGGACGCGCCGGCTTCTCGCATATTTGGATCAGGTATGGCACATCCCATAGTGCTGGAAAGCATTTAGTTCCGCGATCTATACGGACTATGACTAATCTAGCTATGACTATTATAGGTCTTGCGACCACAGAACAACTCGCATATCTGTGGCGACCCGCAGGGGTAGGGGCAGACGTCGTCAGGTTGTACAGGCAGACAACCACATCACGGTCTATTGCGGAAGATCGAGCAATGCCGATAGGCAAGGTGATGTATTTCTGCTCGTAGAAAGAGATGGCACCTGGCGGATTATGCGTGACTCCGAGCGCACCCCTCAGAGAGGAAGACAAGGTCGTGGCATCGAGCTGTATCCCTATCCTTAGGAAGGACGGCTGGTATACGCTCAATACTTTGACCTGAATGGAAACATGTCGCGATTTCGGCAGGACAGAATTTACATAGCGTGTAATATGAAACATATATTCCAAGAGAAAGTCCCACGATCGCCTATAAAGACTCTAGAGCCTGCTTGGCCGCAGCTTCACCAGCAATGACAGCACCTTCCATAAACCCAGCCCAGTAGCTCGACGCCTCAGCCCCAGCAAAATAAATCCCGCCAACCGGCTTGGTCAGCGCAGGCCCGAACTGAGTCCAAACATTCGGCGGGAATAATCCCGTGTGACCGCCTCTCGAAAACTCCTCATTATCCCATCTCTGTAGAACCCACGACTGAACCTCCCTCGCCTTGGGACCAAAGTATCTTACAAAGTCCTCCGTCACAGCTGCAAAGATCTCTTCTTCAGAGGCATCATTAAGTCTTCGCATCTCGTTGGCTTCAAGAGAACCCATCATAGCGCCGAAGCTTGCGTCGGGTGGGGAGCTGTCGAATGTGGATTGGGATACACCCTCGAGACTTGCGACTTCACCGCTGAGACCTTGATCACGCCAGAAAGGGGTCTTGTAGATTGCGATGACCTTTCCGATGGAACCCATAGGGACACGCTGGCAGAGCTGGTCTCGAGATGCAGGGAGAGGAGGTTGGTAGACGATACGACCTGCAAGTGCTGGGGGTATGGAGATGATGACCTTGTGTGCTTGAACTCGGAATGAATCACCGACAACAAGGTAACCATCGTCGTTCTGGAGGATCTGCCGAACAGGTGCCTGAAGGCGGACTCTGTCACTACCAAGGCGTTCAGCTAGTTTGATAGCGATGTTCTGCGGTCCGCCCTCAATCCTCTCTTCAAGAGATCCATTCTTGACGTTGGTCAACATCTCCATTCGACCCTTCGTATCTGCGTCTCCAGTTCGCGCAACATTGATAACAGCGCTCAACAGAGAAACGTCTTCGCCTTCTGCAGACATGACAGCTCTGTTCGTCATATTAATCACGCCTCGCGCTACACCATCACGCGTAAAGCCATCGAGCCATGAGGACAGCGTGAGACGATCCCATTCCTTTGCTTTGGGGTGCATCCAAGGTTGGTGCACGTCGATCTCACCCGCCATCTCATTGAACTGGACTGTAATATCAGCTAGAATCGCTATATCCTCTTCAGAAAATGGAGGCAACCCCTGCGTCTTGACAGGGTCATAGAGTAGAGCGCCCTGGTTAGGTATCCACATGAGCATATTACCCTCGATGTATGTCGGAAACGTTTTGATGCCCAGCTCATTGGCAAGAGTGAGAAGCCTCTTGTGATTCTTGCAGACGAATTCAGCTCCGGCTTCGACTTTGTGTCCATTTCCGTCTTTCACCTCCACGTCGTAGACCTTTCCGCCGACTCGGTCACGGGCTTCGAGGACAAGGACGGATTTACCGGCAGCGACGAGGTCCTTGGCTGCAGCAAGGCCACTGAAGCCGCCGCCGACGATAGCTACGTCGACGGGCTCGTGTGTCCACTGCGTAGTAGTCGAAGAGGTGGATACTGTCATTTTGGGCAAAGGGTAGGAATTTGAGATGATACAACAGTTAAAAAATAAAGCTGTAAAGAACCTGAAGCTATATTGAAATATTCTGCTAGGAAATAGAAGATATATACATGGTATAGTATTGGATTTATAGATCCCAGCAGCGCTAAAATGCCATTCTCTTATCTACAGATGTTAAGGGTCTGTGTACGCTGTCATTTGTGTGTTGCCAGGGCTTTCGGAATTAGCTGATTTGGGTCGCGCATAATATGATATCGAGCGATCCCACTTCGATGCATACAGGATAACAGGAAATAAGGACCGAGCCTGTAATGTAATACTATCGTAGCCTGTCTCATGTGTTTCTCCCTCCCCAATGGTTAGGATAGAGGTCTTATGGTCCACTCCACCAACTCCACCATTCAGGCAGTCCACACCGAGTTGCACAAGTTATGTGACTAACCTGTTTTGGAAGCATTCACTGGCTTGTGCAACTGTAAGTCATGATTATCAACGGCTCTTGGTTTACTGCAGAACCGGCAATTACTCTCCCCAGATTCAAGCAGAGATGAACCTCGGCAGGAGAATTACTATAAGAGGTCATGTTTAAGTAAGGAGAAAGACAGCCTATAACTTCATAACCTTGATTTTTTATCGTTAGTATAATTAGTGATCTCAAACGTCCAGCATCATGACGCCTCAGACTGAGAATAGCTTCTTGCTTAAGATTGAGCAAAAGAGTGAGTTCTCTGAATTCACCTCAATATTCTACTATTAATAACACCCTACGCTGTCAATATTGACTCGAGTTTATACGATCTCCCAATTACTCCGAACGATCAAACCTGCAATCCTATATGGCTGTCTGTAGCTCTACAGGATCCATCAAACGCAGATTTAATCAAGACCACAGCCCTTGAACTAAAAAATCAGGGCTTTCTTGCCACACTCTCTCGACTTGTAAGACAGGTATTCCCAACCTCTTATCATACAGGCGCCATTCATTTGCTGCTTCCTCGCCAACTAGACAAGACGAATTTTGAGTTTGCCCAGTGTCCAGTATCGAGTCATCAACGAAATCATTTGCAGAAGCAACAACTGGTATCATGAGAAAGAAGTCCAAGACATTTACAGGGTGCTGGACATGTCGCGCCCGAAGAGTGAAATGCGACGAGGTGCAACCCGTCTGCAACCGCTGTACCAAAGCACGTCGAATCTGCGAGGGCTATGGTGTTCGCCTGACATGGAAAAGCAACGAGAAAGAAGCCCCATTCAGAGTACTTATGGAACTTGACAAGAACGGCGTAGAGATACCGTCAGACGATCTGGATGGTATGATCAATAAGTGCTGCTATACAGAAGCTACCCCTGAGACCCAGACGTTCGGTCCCTTTTCTGTGTTTAGCATTGCGCATAACATCGGTTGCGAGTCGTTGGAGCAAACCCGAAATATTCCAGGCGAATGTCGGGAATATCAAGGACTGGTAGAGGAAACTGGCACAGATAATACACCTAACTCTAGTGAATCGCTGATAAGTACGAGTCATCACTCATTACCAACGCCCAGCAATGAAGGACCATCGCACGTCACCATATTCGACACCTTTGCGCCTCAAGCTACCACCTTGAATTTTGATTATGTTGATGAACATGATGATCTGGGACTGGATGATCCTTTCTCAGCAGAATGGTTCTATGACCAGAGCTCTTTTGACCAATCGTCGTTATGCGCAGAACTCGATATCCTTCCGTTCGACATTAAAAACGATTCCACTTCCGCTGTCGCCATGTCACTTGAGGGCTATTTATCACCGTATCACTTCCAATTCAATGATGCCCATTTCAGTTCATGGCATGAAGTGCCTTCGCCACAAACCAGACTCAACCCCATCTCCATGTCCCGACAACAGACCGAGCTGATCCACCACTGGCTGGTCTACATGTGTAGAAACATGGTCCCAATTGATACAATGGACAACCCATACCGAGTTATATTTTTATGCCTAGCTTCTGAAGGCGTCAGTGGCACATCCAAGAGTCACATTTCAATGTTGCATGGTGTTTGTGCTGCCGCCGCGCATAATCTGAACACCCTTCGGCATGACAAGGAGAATACGCAATCTGCGTGGAATGCCCAGATTGCGCTGAAGAATCTACAAGAGTCCATTTCACAACCAAAGAATATGGACTATACTTCTGTGCTAGCCGCTATTGCGATGTGCATTATGCAGGATACTATGACGGGACATCCTCGGAGTTGGAGAACTCATATACAAGCTGCATTGAGAATAATAGTGCAGGCCAAGCTCTACCAAGGTCTGGACCCAGGCTCTAACTTACACGTTGTGGGTCCTGCAATGTTTGTGTCTCGTCGTGCTGGGTGATGTTGATACACAGTATGACCTAGCAGATATGGTGTCTCAACTCCCCACTACCGAGGACTATGTCTCCAAGCATCACAGTGTTACAAAGGATCTCGTCAGTATTATTTCTCAAATCAACACGCCTTTGGAACAAGATACCACAAGAGATGTCGCTTTGATCGACCAGCTAGAACTTCAGGTCTATCTCCAAGTCAATCCAACAACTCAACACGATCAATTTCGCAGTGAAAAGATTAACTTCATCAATCAACACTACGCTTCGGTCTGGCACTACGCCACAATAATACACTTCCAAAGACGCATACGATATAAGCCGCCAGAGCAACTACGAGACGTTGTGTCTGAAGCGTTGGCTCATCTTGAAGAAGCTGAAGATGTCGCCACTGATCTCGACGGATGCATTATCCTATGGCCGTGCATGGTTATTGCAAGTGAATGCTATGTCGAGGAGCACAAGTTGCGTGCGCTGAATTGGTTCAAGAGAAAAGACCGCCATGGATTTGCGAATGTCAGTTTGGCAAGTACGATTTGTCTCGAATATTGGAAATGGCGTGAGAGGAATCCTTCTTGTGCCTTGACTACATCATGGCAAGACTTTGTGGCAGGGACTGAGTATGATGTTGTTCCAGTTTGAGACAATTTAGCACAGCATCTCTCCACCCACAGGGTCTGGACCTTTAGGCAAACAATTATCAGGAATCGGACCATAAGGCTTTGACTTCAAGGCCTCGCTAAACATATCGCCGAGATGATAATTGAATTCCGTTGAAAAAGAAAGGGTCAGGGCTGGTCGGCGCATGTCAGCCCGCTCGCTCCCGTTAAACGAGGTATGTCTCGGTCTTACAAGATCCGAAGGGCGGCCCAGCTCAACGTGGGCCATACGAGTGCCACCACATTCAAATTACGCTTAACAATGACTGAGGAATTCTCCATTTACCCCTCCAAACGCCCTTCTCTTAGTTCCTCACTCGTTATCGAGAGCATCCCCATCATGGCAGCCGAACAATTCGACACATCTTGGATGTGGAATCCTGCTTTCATCGAAAAAGCCACGTCTACTGCCGGTCGTTTCGTTCATTTTCGCAAGACATTCTTTATTGATTCGGAGATGCCGACTTCGCTTCCCATTCAGATCACGGCCGACACTCGATATAAGCTATACATCAACAAGCAATTGGTTGCATTTGGCCCTGTCAAGGGAGATGCAAGTCTATGGTTCTACGACGAGGTTGACATCAGCCCATATTTACGCTTGGGCGAGAACCACATCGCGATTCATGTCCTCCGACTCTTCCACGGGACGTCGTACGGGACTAGCTTTCCACGCCTAGGAACAGGTGGTGTCAAGATCGCGGCTACTCTTGATGATGAGGTCTGGGCACCACAAATTCGAAGCAGTGAGCTTTGGCAAACAGCGATAGATCACAATGTGACTCTTCGTATCGACGAGGAAGAAGATGACTTTCTTCACGTATACGAATTGGTTTCTGCATCGCGCGATATGTCAATGTCACTGGATTGGATTCCAGCGATACTGCTCCGTTTTCAGAATTCTACTGGTGTAACAGCGCCGTGGAAACTATCGCGGCGTCTCATTCCGCCTATGAGGGGCCAGAGATCTTACTTCATCGCTATTCACAACGTTCAGAGCGGCTTGCCTCATGGTGCCTGGGGTGCAGGATTGCTTGGTGTCCAATCCGGAGAGAGCAATCTCCTTCTTGCTGCTCGATCAAGCCATCAGCTCGACCTTGAGGCCCCCGTGCATACAACTGCTTTTATCCGCTTCCGCTTTGTCCGACCGGAAGTTGGAGGCGCTTGTCTTACGATAACTTATTCTGAGAGCTACGAGGACACTCCAGTGCTGGTTCCATATCTTCGCTGCAAAGGGAACAGATGCGACACAAGCAAGTTCCTTATCGGACCCAAGGATATTTATACACTCCAGGGAAGAGACGGGAATTCACGTCTGGGCTACTATGATGAGGAAGAGACAGAAGAAGTATATATGCCTTTTCACTGGCGCACCTTTCGATTCATAAGACTGAATATCGAGACTGGGTCATCTGATCTCATCATGCGTGGCATCGATATTGACGTTGTGAACTACCCATTGGACGTACTATCAAAGATAAGCACGAACTCAGACGACGGGACTTTGGCGGCGCTCTACGACACGAGTATCAGAACATTACAAAACTGCATGCATGATTGCTACGAAGACTGCCCTTTTTATGAACAGCTTCAATACGCCATGGACACACGCAGCTCTTGTCTTTTCACTTACCATGTATCTGGCGATGATCGCTTGGCCAGACAGGCAATCATGCAGCTTCATAGCTCATTTCAGCCTCGTATTGGACTTACGGCCAGTAGAGCACCGTCAACTCAATTACAGATCATTCCTCACTTCTCTCTCTACTGGATCTGCATGCTACACGATCACTTTCTCTACTATGCAGATAGGGCATTTGTTAGACCTCTTTTACCCGTTGTTGACGCTGTACTGGCGTATTTCCACGAACGGATTGATCAACGTCTCGATATCGTGAGTCTAGGAAATGAGAAGGGTGTTTGGAACTTTCATGATTGGGCGGAGCAGTGGAGGCCGTATGGCATCCCGCCCTCAGCAGAAAAGTCAGGTGTTTCGACATATACCAACAGCTTATACGCGTACACTCTAAGACTGGCAGCGAAGCTGCAGGGAGAGTGTGCGGGCCGACTTTCCCTTGCTGAAGAGTATTCTCATCGGGCTGGGCTGATTGTTGATGCGGTTAAACGACATTGTTTTGATGGGCAATACTTTACCGACAGTATTGCCGCTTGCTCGAACCCTCAAGCTGACCGCAGCCAGCATAACCAGGTTTGGGCAGTTCTCAGCGGTGCCGTATGTGGCGACAGCGCTCAGGCATTGCTTAAGCGCGCCCTAGGAAGTTCTCAGAGTGGTGTACCACTTATCAAGACGTCTATCTCCATATCTTTCTACACACTTCGAGCCATCAGTGCTGCAGGAGGGTCTTTGTATGACGAGTTGTTCCATGCTCTTTGGCACCCATGGCGTCACCAATTATCTCTCGGTTTGACGACATGGGAAGAAGACGATGTTTCACACCGCTCAGATTGCCACGCTTGGGGCAGCGCTCCTATCTACGAGTTCTTGGCCGAAGTTGCGGGGATACGACCTGCAAAGGCTGGATGGCAGGAGATAGAGTTTGCACCACGCCTCGGTCTTTATACTTCTCTCGAAGCAACGGTTCCGTTCTATAGAGAGGGCAAGATGGTGTTGGCAAAGGTTGGCTGGAGCTCTTTAGATGGAGAGACGCGAGTCACATTGGGCATTGAGGGGTTAGACGAGTCAATCTCTGTGCATGTCAAGTTGCCAGGATGGCCGGGGATGGTTGAGAAGAGCTCCCAGACCATGAGCTTTACATGGACAAGATCCCAGAGAGCATATTGGTATTTGACGCAGTAGAAAGTGAATATTAAATTTGGAACCAAGTATCATTCCTACTCTATTGCGCTGAATTGTTGATATGCGGATGATGCAAACAACGGCATGCGAAACCAATTATCCTGATCTTGAGACATATCAAAACACGCATCGTCAGCAAACACAGGAAGAAGAGTATCCAATCTCTCAACGTCCATGTAGCTCGTATTATCAAACGTCGAAACAGACTGCCCCGGACTAATCACCCCATGCAGCATAGAATCTGGTCTAAACTGATCCTCAATATGAGACGTCGGCACTCTAAGATCAGCCATGAGTTGGAGGATCGTCCCTTGCCCAGGTTCAGTGCCTGCGTCAAGATCAGAAGTCGCTCGACGCAACATCCTCGCGTAACTAGCGCTGATCTGCCAGAAGCGACCCATGGTACTGAGGAAGGTGGTGAAAAGTGAGACTTTTGCTATGGTCTCGGGATCAGTCTCTCCTGTGAAGCATCTCTGTGTTGTTAAGAAACGTGCGGCTACCCAGACGGACCAGGCGAACGGCCAGCCGAGCTTATCGACTGTTTGGTCGGCTACCTTTGTGACGATATGAGACAAGGCTTGTACGCTGTTAAGACATCGTTCTAAGCATTGGCGACGGATCTCGAGATGTGAATCGGACTGGAAGTTGAAATGGCATGGTATGGCAAGAAAGCCGTTGAGGAAGATATCCAGGGCGTAGTAATACCCATACAGCATGAAGGTGGCTGGCCGAATAGCGCTTGGAACGCGGTCCTCCACGATATTATGGTTATGCCAGAACAGCTGAGATGGCAGCGTCTCCATCCAGGAATTAAGTTCAGCTGCGATGTTATGAAACTCGCTTAGCCAAGTCGACACCAGCTCTTGGTTGTTGTACAGCGCGCTGTATTCCATTCCAACTCTGTGAATTCTTCGGGATAGATCGAATAGCTCCAGTTGGTAGCTAAACACAGACGCAGGAGTAAGCGATGCATCATCGACCTCTGAGAGATTCTCCCTCCAGACTTGCTGTCGCGCGGGTAGGAAGTGATGTACATGATCGTCACCCAAAGTCGAATGATGATTTGTGGTGATGCAGATGGTACAGTCCAGAGCGTAGATAGCCCAGAACAACCGCTGTCGGAAGATGCCATCACTCTTGCTCAGCGATTCACTGCTCTCGGCCTCTGTCGAAGTGCGAAAGACAAGCCCATCAGTGTTCTTAAGCTGCACCGCAAGCTTCGTAGCCACCGCCAACGGACCCCAAACCTGAGGGCCATGCGTCATGCCCGAAAGGTCCAAAACCAACACGGTAAGAACCTCCAACGAACTATAAGATGGCTCCTCCAGCACATCAACAAATATGCTGCGCTTAGAATATTTCCAAAACGAATCGCTCGACGCCTGATCTAACCGCGAGTCGAACGAATACGGCAGCGTAACCCCAAAGAGAGCGTAGTACAACAGCGCAGGTTCATCCATAGAGCCCATGTCTGCGCAGACGCGCTGGACATCTAGGAAGGGAAACCATGGGTGGATGTGGCGAAAGTAAAGAGAGGCGAGGGAAACGACGAGATCAGTTGGGGGTCTGCGCTCAGTGACTCTGCGGGTGCGCCTGAAAGTAGGTGAGGCTTCACCGACGGGCATTGAAGGAATAGCTTGGTCATTGGGTGATTTGGTCTCGACTTCGATTGTGTCTTGTGGAGATGGCTGATCAGTTGATGTGCTCGTTCTCGGCGTACTGCGAATGGCGCGTAGTTCGGACTATAGTTTCTCTGGAACCAACAGTTAGCCGATAGTCACCTTACCTCACATAGAGGATAGAGCAAAGAATGAGTCGAGACTTACCGATCTTATCCTCTAGCATCTGGCGATGTCCAGCTGGAAACCCCGGCTTCCGCCTCCCCCCGTACTCACACTCAACTTTTGCCTTCTCACAGCGCTGACACGTCGGTAATCGGCGGTCGCACTTTGCCTTGCGCTGCTTGCACCTCTCACATCTGCAGGACCAATAATTAACATTCTCCACACTGTCTATTTCTGGGGAACCTGATAAGAAACATAATAAAAAAAGATAAACGTACGAGGCCATGGTTGCTTTCGGTCTATGTTTCGCCGTTACGGTTGCATTTTACGTGCAGAAACTTCGGGGCATGTTGGCCCTTAAATGCCGGCCCAGTCTTCCCACGTGAGGGTCCAGAACCCTTGTGCTAGCGTACCCCAGATTTTTCCCAATGAACCCCGTGGGAATGGACCGAGGAGGGAGGGGAGGCTGGTCTCGGTCGAAGTGGTCCCGAGTACAGGGCGTGGCGAGTGAGAGAGATGTATATAGCCCTGGGCTGAGCCAGCATCAAACTCTTATTCTCATCCCAGTCGTTCAATCTTGACCTTGACAACCTTTTCCTGTCTATTTTGTATGCGCAATGGCTTCACCTGAAGTAACTACCACCATGGTTCTCCCGCCATCGCCTGTTGATACCAAGCGTTGGTGGAAGTCGCCCAATCTGCGCACCCTCAACTTTCTCATGATGATCCCACTTCTGTCGATCTTTTCCCAAGGGTCAGCCTACTACCCCATACATTCATTTTGCCAGACTAAGGCTAATATGATATCTAGTTTCGATGGAAGCATGATGAACGGTCTTCAGTCCGTTAGTCATTGGCAGACTTACTTCGGCACTCCAACAGGCGCCATGCTCGGCTTCTTCAACGCCGCCTATCCCCTCGGCGGTATCCTGGGCACGTTTCTCATCTCCCCTGCGGCCGATACCTTTGGACGAAGATGGGGTCTAGCTACTGGCGCTGCGCTTTGCTGTATCGGTGCAGCTATTCAGGGCGCTGCTATGAATATCGCCATGTTCATCATCTCACGAGTCATCATCGGTGCAGGCAGTGTTGTCGTTGCGGGAGTTGGCGCTCCTTACATCACTGAGATTGCGCACCCTGCTCAGCGAAGTACGGCTACAGCTCTGTTTCTTACCTTTTACTCTGTCGGGTCCATCATTGCTGGCTGGTGCACTTTTGGTACTTTCCGCATTGACAGCACTGCTTCTTGGCGTATTCCTTCAGCGCTGCAGGGTCTTCCTTCTATCATCCAGCTTCTCTTTGTCTGGTTCGTGCCAGAGTCTCCCCGATGGCTCGTCAGCAAGGGCCGCAACGATGAGGCTCTTCAGATGCTTGCCAAGTACCATGGCGAGGGCGACTCTTCTGACCCTGTCGTTCAATTCGAGTACAACGAGATCCTTGAGACGCTGAGTGCAGAGGCATCTGAGCATAACAACATCGTTGTCTTCCTGAAGGACTTGGGAAGCACTCCTGGTAACCGCAGACGTATGTTTATCATGGTCTGGGCAGCTATCTGCTCACAGATGTCCGGTAACGCCTTTGTCTCGTATTACCTCTCGCCCATCCTGCACTCTGTCGGACTAACTCGGATCTTCAGCAGACTCTCATCAACGCTACCAACCAGATGCTCTCTTGGTTCAGTGCCATTTACTTCGCCACATTGCCAGCGAAGGTCGGTCGTCGCAAGCTTTTCCTCTGGTCGCTGGCTGCCATCTGGGTCATCGACATTTGCATCGCTGCAGGAAGTGCCGTCTTCGCCAAGGACAACACCAACAAAGCTGCCGCGTACACTGTCGTTGCGTTCCTCTACCTCTTCTCTCCCGCCTATAACCTCGGTTTCAATGGTAACCTTGGTCTTTACATCCCCGAGATTCTTCCTTATCGCATGCGAACCAAGGGATTGTCATTCTTCTACTTCGTCCAGTTCTGCTTCATGATGCTTTCAACCTTTGTCGTGCCTATTGGTCTTGGAGATATTACCTGGAAGTTCTATATCATCTTCGTCGGATGGGTCATGGTTGAGTTTGTTGGAGTCTACCTTGTCTTCCCTGAGACCAAGGGACCTTCTCTGGAGGAGATTGCCTGGATCTTTGATGGCCCCAATAGTGGAGTTGATATGCATTCTGCTCGAGTTGAGGGCAAGAAGTCGACCATTGTTGAACATACAGATGGCAAGGAGTCCGTCTGAGTTACTTTCTGTTGCAACTGGGGGTTTCTTCTGGGCCAGAGGCGGGATGAAGTCGTGCAGCCGCGTCACCAATGCTGACTAGGGCCTCGGGGGTAATGTTGACTGGATAATGATGTGGAGTGACCACGTAGTATAGGTAAAGAAGTGATTGCAATGCAATTGATTATCTTGTGCTTATGTTCAGATATCGCGAAATGTTGAATGAGAATATTAATAAACAATGTTGAAAATGTCGCCGTCGGAACTAAATAAGGTAGGTATGTACTTGTGGATCTCACTAGACTAGTGGATCGACAGGATCCACTACGTCGTTCCTAAACGATAAACGAGTTTTCTCGTTTAAGAGCCTCAAGGGCTTGAGTGGGTAGTCACTCACCCTGGACCGAAAGCAAATACAAACAGGACATCATCTTCTCACTACCTAGAAGGCTATTAATTTATATATATATATTTATATATAGGGAGAAGTTATCGTCAAGAGGCTCAAGCTCTCTATTCCAATATTAACTGTCTCGTACCAACCTCGACTTTAGTTAACATTTACGTCACAGTTTAAAAATCAAATCATGAATGTAACGATGACTAAATTTTATACGACGAGACTGATAATATGTAACTCATGTGATTCTAGCGCTTATCTATGAAGGTTGAGAAAATACAAAGTCAATCTATTTACCCTGTTAATTCCTGGAATCGCCTCAGAACTTGGCCTGCATCGTGTTGCGACGGCCCAGCGTCTCCCTCAGACAATGACTCAACCCGCCCAGCTGCTACCGCATCCCTCGCCTTGTTCGTCTTCATAGACTGAACGCTCTTATATACTCCCTGGGCTGGGTACGCAAGCAATCCAAACATTGCTAAATTGATGTTAGCTGCCATGTCACGAAGATCTCCAAGTACGCATCCCAAACTTACCACTGCCCGGTTTTGCAACCATGTTGAGAGACCCCTTCCCAACGCCTTTGAAAAAGCCCAAAGTGCCCTCTTCTTTGGCACCCTTCATTGGTTTCGTCACAATATCAGTTAAGCCTTCGTAGAAGCCAACTCCAAAGTTCTAGCCCATGTCAGTGTCCCATCTCAACTTCAAAGCTAGTGGGACGTACCTTTGCTGCAACCGTACTACCGCTCTTCCAATCCGTGACAGGACCATGATCTTGGACCTTCTCTCCGTACAGTCGCGGTGTGTTGCGAAATCCTTCAGCGAACGCCAACGGGACATCTACTAGCGATCCCTTCACTACAGCGGTTGTCATGCCCTGCAGAGCCTTTCCGCTTGCAACGGCTGTCGCTGTACCTGCTGAGCGACGAGTGCCATCTGGTCGGACACGCTTTACGTCTTTGAAGGGGTCGATGAATGCGCCGCCTAGGGCAGAGGTGAAGTCTGTCATGGTGCCTAGAACTGATGAAGCTCCTGCTGTTACAGGATCCCAACGTTCGTTTTCGATGAGATATTCCTTCGGTCGAAGTCTGAATGTGTAAGTCAGTGTCGCCAGTAACACGCGCAATCATGTTAACTCACGGCTCAAAGTCTGTCAACTTGACTTTCTTAGCGTCCAGAAGAACCTTCAAGGCTGCATTTGACAGCCTAATATGGCCCTTGCCACCCTTCTTCGACCTGGCCATGTACTGCCATTTGGCAGCATTGTGAGGAATGAGCTCGCAAGTGAGATTGGCCACGGGTAGATGGCGATGGAAAGATTCGACTGCTGTGTTAACGCCGCTCTCCTGTCTCATCTGCGTCGCAATCCTGTTGGCAGCCGCCTGAGCCTCCGGACTAAGGCAGAACTTGATCGCCGAACTGAGTTTGTCTACAGAAATGCTCTTGTAGGCGATGGGTGACGGACCTGCTCCGTTGGACGCAACGACACTTCCCCAAAAGGGCTGACTATGGAAATGTTAGTACCAATGTTTGGATAGGTGGATAGAGGTAGCACTTACTCGCCGAAGAATGGTACAATGGTAGTTGGTCGGCCATTGACGAGACCACAAGCTGTAGTGCCTGCGCCGCCGTGATGGACAACAGCAGCAACGCGCTTGAACAGCCACTCTATTAAAGGTTAGGTAATAGACTGGTGACTTAGAGCGGACTACATACCGTGAGGGCAATCACCCAAGTAGAAAACAGAGTCATTGCTAGGATCATCTCCACCAAGCTTGCTCCAGCCCCGAGATACAATTACTCTGGCTCTTGCAACCCTACACGACTCTTTGATGATATTTGTGAGGGCCGTAGGGTCATCGATGACGATACTTCCAAAGCCTATATAGACTGGCGGTGGCCCTTTTGCTAGGAAATCTGCAAGGCCTTGGGGGGGTGTATAAGAGGGTTCATCTCGCATGAAGAATCCGCAAATATCTACGCAGTTTGGTTAATCCTCAGTACCAATTAAAATGTGTCTTGGTGGAATCTTACCAATGCTCTGTCCCCAGTCACTTGGCTTGGGCACCAGAGCTGGTGACCAGCAATAAGTATATGGCACTTTCATGAGGCCAACGATATCGGGACCAACAGCGGCGGCTAGTGGGTCCAGATGTAAATCCTTTACTCTCCATGCGTTAATGACGTCTCCAAGTCTGTAGCGGTTAGCATAAGCATGATTGAAGAAAATCGTTATGGGTCTAACCCTTGCCAAGTCATCAGATCAACGATACCGTAACTGAGGTAATTGGAAGCCCTGGGGTCCATGTTTTTAGACCGAATATTGGCGAGAGGGTGAGGAAATGATCTCGTCGCCGTCCAAGGCATCGTGAACATCATGTGAAGTGGGATACCCAAAGCCTGGGCGCAGTGAACATGTGCAAAGCTAGGCGGGTTTGCGATGATAGCATCAGCGACGAAGGGACGATTTGATACCAGGTCCGGCTTGACACAAGAGTTCCAAAAGCCTCTTAGCATATCATGGATCATGACGCGCTTTCGGCCGATATCGCCTCCTCGAAGACTTTCCATGGATGGAATCAATCCGGGGTTCTTGACCATATACTATAGCCATGTAATTAGCATCTGGGTCAAGGGTACTGCGAGACAGATCGGTAGCCTTACAGCCATGAGATCTTCAGGGTCACCCCCAACGGGATAGAACTCGAGACCAGATGAGCGGACAAAATCTGTAAAGGTATCATGAGTAGCTAATCGCACGCGATGGCCATATCTCTGGAGAGCGACGCCAAGGGCGATGAAGGGTTGAACATCGCCTAATCTAATTAGTTCCGAAAGGGAATGAGAAAGTCATGAGAGTCTACCTCGACTGCCGACAACTTGAATGACAACATTGAGGGCTGGACACGGCCCGGAGGGAGCAGCGGCCGAGAAGCTGCTGCTTGGTTCAATTTCCTGGGCCTTGTCTGGAGGCAGAAGGCGATTGACTTCGTCGGGCTGCAGCGACGAGAATTCAATGTCGACCTTTCCCTCGTCTTGGCGCAGTCAGCATCACCGTAACCTCAAAAGGGACAAGAAAGAAGCAATCGTACCATTGACGCGCGACGTGCTGGCTAGAATTGACCCTGAGGAATGTAGCTCGTACGGCGGCGGAGCGTCCCAAGGAACATCCAAGACATTGTCAGCGTCTTGCGCTTCCTTGCCCTTGGGTGGAGATTGAGATCTTGATTTCGACATGGTTTGATCAGATTTAGCATAGAAACTCGGTAGATGGAGATGCAAAGTACGGTAGGTATTATATCACGAGCGGGGGCCAACGCAGAGCGCCCTAGGGGCTGGTGTAGACTAATTTAGGTGGCTAGTGGATAGCTTGACAAGGTGGTCAAAGCTAAAACACCGAGATCAGGTACGACACGCAACGTCTGACAACTTGGCGGGCTGAGTAGACCTCGCTCTCGGTTACGGCAGCGACTTTGGTAGCGAATCATGATAAGCTGTGGGGAAAAGACCGAGAAATTCGCAACGCCTCTGCTGATCCTGTCCTTGCAGAGGATGTGGCTTAGACCGGACTTGGAGACATTGGGGTTTAGCGCTGATCTTAAGATCAAAGACCGACGGAGTAGCAAGGTCGCTGACAGTGCAGTAAGCAAATCCTGTGAAACAAGGGTCCAACTTTTGTCCGACTTACGAATTTTCGGTAAAAAAGTATCAGAATTTTCGCATTCGCATACCAAGCATACACGATGGAATGGCTTAGCAGCGAGAAAGTCGGTGATGAGATCTCAGAAATAAAAACTGACTCAGGACGGTAAATTTCTGCGAACCCCACTTTGTTTAGGTTTCGACTAAGTGAGCGAACCTCGGTCTTCGTTCAATATTTCAGCAACGAACCTCGCTCACTGCGAAAACCTCGTTCACAAGACACGCTTCTTGGCCCTCCACCGAAACGGTCAGAGCTTAAATGAAAGGGCTCCGTTTACTCCGTACTGTGGCTCATTACGCCATGCAAAAGATATAGAGATGGAAGATGTTATACCGATCACCGTATATAACCTTACTATAAATAAATATAGTCTCTCAAGTAAT
This sequence comes from Fusarium phyllophilum, assembly GCA_013396025.1. Lineage (NCBI taxonomy): Eukaryota > Fungi > Ascomycota > Sordariomycetes > Hypocreales > Nectriaceae > Fusarium > Fusarium phyllophilum. The sequence continues at coordinate 28,524 of JAAOAQ010000223.1, read as the reverse complement.
CAGATCTAATGCAACACCATTCATTAACCATTCCTTTTCTTATCATCTCAACTACTATCTCTATTTTTCCTATTTTCTTTATACTATCTATACATTCTAATGCTTCTCCAAGCTACAGCCTTGCTGCTGCTTGTAGCCGGCTCAGCTCTCGCTGGGCCGGTTGCAAGAGCGGACAAGAATGCAGTTGTCTACGGTTCCAAAGGAGCTGTGTCTCTCAAGTCTGATGGAAAGAAACCTCATATCATGATTCTCGACTACGGCGAGAATTTCGAGGGTCATCCTACCTTTGAAGTTGTCTCTGCGTCTGGTGATACCTCGGCCTTTGAGCTCACCTATGCAGAGTCCAAGTATGCCTTTAGCAACTACCAGGTATGTAAACGCAGAGCTTGGATATTGTGTGAACAGACTAACTCCTGTCCCAGAGTGATGGCCCCCTTCCCCTGGCAGCTGCCATGGATACATACCGAGTGAACCGGTACAACATCACAAAGCGCGAGACCTTCAGCAACCGTCTCATCCAGGGAGCTTTCCGGTACCAGAAGCTGAACCTCTCTTCGCATGGTGAACTGCGTCTCAGAAAGGTCGGCATGAAACCAACCGTTCACACCACGCCCCTCGCTAAGCTTCCCGGAGGGTTTGAGTGCTCTGACGAAGACTTCAACCGCATCTGGCTCACGGGCGCCAGAACCGCTCAGCTTACGGAGATTCCCAAGGACACTATTCCCGACTTCTGGCAGGTTTCCAAGGAAGGATCTTTTGTTGAGAGTTCTGCGCCTCAAGCGCTGGGCAGTGCTGCGGCTGCTCAGTTGACTACCTACCAGCTCGATTTCCAGGTCAAGCCTGTCACTGGGGAGTTCAGCTTCTCCGTTCTGTCAGATACTCTCAACGAAGCCATTATCGTCACTTGCGACGTCAAGACTGGAAAGGTCACAGCCACGGGTGCTTCCAAGTCCGGATCAATCCCATCTTCTGCTGATGTCAAGGTCGGCGAGTGGATGTCTGTCCATGCCAAGGTGAACATGACTGAGATTTCCATTCTCGTCAACAACAAGACTGTCCTCGACTTCAGCCAGACCGAAAAGTTCTACGGCTCTTTCGGTCTCGGTGCTTCTATCGGTCACTCAGCTTACTTCCGCAACCTCAAGGCTGCGACTCTCGATGGTACTGAGATCTACTCTAACAACTTGACGGATCCTAGCTTCTTGAAGGACTTTTTCATGGGAACGAACCCCGCTGATACTATCGTTGATGGCTCGAGACGCGATAGAATTGCATACATTGGCGATCTCGACGTAGCACTTGGCTCAACATACGCTAGCACCTACGGCAAGTCTTTCGTCGAGGGCTCTCTCGACCTTCTGGGCTCTTATCAGGCGACACCCGGATTCTTCATCCCGACAGCCAAGATCCAGCAGGAGCCCCTCAAGGAACTTCTCGACGTCAACATCACTGGTCTTATCGGCTACTCTTTCAACTTCCTCAACGCCCTTGCTAAGAACTACGAGGTTCTGGGCGACAAGGAGTTTGCCAAAGAGTGGGCTCCTCGCACTACGGCCATGCTGGACTGGGCGCACTCCCAGTTGAAGAACGGTCTCTTCACCCTCGACAACCCTGCATTCACCGGAGACTGGAACTACTACGATCCTCCCCAGACCGGCGCCAGCTCCAAGTTCAACACGCTCTATGCGTACAGCTTGCAGCAGACTCAGTCTCTGCTTAAGGGTGCTGGTGTCAACACGACCGTCTACAAGACTCGTCTCGACAACCTGCGCAAGGCCATTCACTCTAACCTCTGGAACGACACTCTCCAGGCTTACGTTCTGTCCAACGAGGTCACCACTGGTTTTACCCAGGACGCCAACGCGCTCGCTATCCTCGCCGGCATTCCCCAGAGCCACAACATCTCCGCCACCTCTCTGCTTTCCACCATGAACAAGGAACTTCAACTCAAGGCCGGGCCTCTAGCCTTCAGCAACGCCACCGCCAAGTCTGGTTTCGCTCAGAAGATCAGCCCTTATGCTTCTGCCTACCACCTCCGTGCAACCTTCGAGTCCGATGACGATGTTATCGTAAACCGTTTGTTGAAGAGTCTTTGGGCTCCCATGGCTAACCCTGCCCATGCCAACTACACTAACTGCTTCTGGGAGACTCTTGACCCCGATGGTACACCTGGACTGGGTATAATCACCTCTCTCTGCCACGGCTGGGCTTCTGGACCTACTGCTGAGCTGAGCCGACACGTGTTGGGTGTTCAGGCTGTTGAACCCGGTTACAAGAAGTGGGATGTCAAGCCTCTGACCTTAGGACTGGAGTGGGCAAAGGGTCGGGTTCCTACTGAGCATGGAAATGTTGAGGTCGATTGGAGGTTCAAGTCTGGTCTTCTGCAGATGACTGTTCGCGCACCCAAGAATGGTGACACTCAAGGTACTGTCTACCTTCCTCGACCTCTGCCTACTCCTCTTGAGAAGAGTGTCATCAAGGTGAACGGAAAGGTTGTCATGGGGGGGAAGTTCGATGTGTCTTGTGGACAGAAGATCACTATCAAGCAGACCCGCGGCGCTTGATTCATGGGTCATCCATTGTAATTATTCACTATGAGTATTGTGTTATAAACCTGGTTGGTATCCATTTTAGATCTTATTTCAGTAGACTGTAAGAAAAATGAGGGTCGCCATTAGACTGTTTAAGAAAAGAGTCATCAAATGCCACAGACCTCCTGTTTATAAAATGGGGAACACTTTAGAATGTTTCGCTGGAAGAAACGTGCGGGCCACTGGCTTCTTTATATTTTCAAAATGATACCGCCCATAGGTCTTGATCACTGATAGGAGTACCGTAGTCTTGTTCATCATAGTGAAGGAATAAACTTCTTTATTTATCCACGAACACACTAGTCAGAAGTCCAATCGAATTGCATGGTAAACATTGCTGAGCTACTTAATGAGTGCTGATTTGCTGATTTAAGTTGACGAACCCGACGACTGATTCCCACATTGCAAGACTTCTCTCCATAGTGAGCTGCAGGCAAGCCGCTTGCCCTTAGACTGTCTGCAAGGTACTAGGGGCTTTCTCTCGCCATAAAAACTCGAACCTTGCACACGGTAACTTGGTTTGAGAATCGTGAAGCAGGCCTCGAGTCCATTAATCTTCTTCCCCTAGGCGATATCTCGCAGACTCCCAGGTTTCGTGAATAAATTTCATTTCCTCCAGGTTGTGTGGGTAGATTGAGTCGCAAAAAGGGTCAGAGGCGAGAAAGTTGGAGAATTCTTTGACGATAGCGCAGCTTCGCGCATGAGGTTTGAGGGTCCAGAGATACTTCAGAAGGTTGTTTCCCTGTAGACTAACATGATAGCAGAAAAGTTCATTTTCGCGATGTGTCCTTCCAAGGAAGTTCGCTATTTCAGATTCAGTTGCCGTCTCCGGTGTGTCGTTGCCAGGCTCTATAGTTGTAGACGATCCCGGCGGAAGAAGTTGTCGCACAGACCTAATTAGATCTTGATACTTCTTTTTATAGTGGTCCGGTGCATTGAAGCAATACCACTTGTCATCCCAGGACCTTTTCTCGCAATCTTGATCCCAACTCCAAGGACGCAAGTCGCTCGGGCCAAAAGCGCTATTCGTTTGGAATCTCTGATAGAAGATATGTTTATAGTTAAACATATCTTGGAAGAGGAAGCCATCTGGCACCTAGGAGATATTGCAAAAGCACTCAAATCGCAGAAAGCACTCAACAAATATCCATGTCTGCCGTGGCGGGGTCTTGCCAAGCCCATTGTTTGGTCCATACCATTCCTTTCGCCACCATTTGTTGAATACATGACATATCTCCTGTATCAAGCCTCTCGAAGCTATGATGATGTGTAGGTTAGACTCCCATTGAGATGGAATTACCATAATATCGTGGGAGAGGACTGAGGTCAGGATGGGGTGAAGAGTATTTTCGATCTCTGATCTAGGCCTCCCCCTCAATCTAGCTCTCAAAGCCCGAAGACGAGTTAGAAGAATGACTAGAGGGATATTCGTCGGTTGACCGTAGTATTCATAAATGGGTGCAAGGTGAGGCTTCAGGATAGACGCGCGATGATCCCCAAGAAAATGCCGCCTTACTGCTGGTGACGCTGAAGTGAGAGATAACAGCTGCTGTGGATTGAGTAACATCATTATTTGGATGTTAATTTCCATCGGAAGACGGCTGAAGCCATCAAGAGCCTCGGGAGGGGACTCTCGTTGTTGCGACATGATAGGGAGGATGTGAAAGAAGCTGAGAAAATGAGCAAGGGCGACGTCTTGCTCTATGGTTCAGTTTTATAATCGATCCGCTTGTGACTCATCTGCAGAAGTATCAAGCCTTGACTCATAGTTGGGTGGATGACGGAACGTGATAACTCTAAAGAGTGCTGCGAAGTTTCTCCTCGCAGCCACAGAGCCTATCATTGGGCACTACGGCCGAGGCGTAACCTGATATTCTGCGCCCTAACACACTCATATGGAACATTGACTCAGTAGTGACATATGATGAAAGAGTCAACATTTTGCTTTGCCAATCAAATCTATACTTTTCTGACTTAGCTGCGCGCTCACGCCTATCCTGTCCCTAACTTGTTGCTGGACAAGTCGTGTTATTTATGACTGTTCCTTTCACTTAGAAGATTAGTGATTTGCATTTTTGGAACTAAATGCGCCTGCATGTTGTTTTCATCAAGAGGTTCCTCTTTGCATGGAGAAACGCACTGAGGACATTAACCACGGTCGCCATCAATGTAAGCATCTCTAGCTGTCACAACAATGCTTCTGCGTAATTCATTCATTATACCTTATGAAGAAGTACCGGAGTGGGCTCTGCTCCAGCTCTTTCCCATTCCATATCTCTTGGCTTCAACATCTCTTCTCGGACATCGGAAATATCCGATGAACCTCTACGAATGCATTTACCAACAGCCACTCTGTAAAACTATGCATCGCAGAACCTTTAATGAAATCTACTCTGATGGCATCTAGATTCTGTAGCAGAGAACCTAGTAGCTTACCTCACAGCATATAATGGGTCACTATCCAAGCTTGAATTCCAAGTTAGATACTCTAGGACAGGAATTTAATTCATGTTGAAATACACCTTAGTCTACAGATAGCCAGTAGACTCCAGAAGTTCAAATATCTAAACTCATGTCTGCCCCCGAAGAAAGTTCAGTCACATCGCCAGTTGTCCTCAATAAATTCCATATCCTCCAGGTCAGGGTGGTACTTCGGTTCATTGTCCGCTCGACAGTCCATGGTGGATGTGTATGTTTTGACAATGTAATCGTTCAGAGCTTGAGGGGTAAGAGCTAGGAGATGGTTGAGAAGAGTGTTCCCTTGGAGAGCGAGGTGATAACATAGATGTTTATCTTCACTGCGTTTTCTCTGGAGAAATTGTACAATCTCAGACTCCTCCATACTCAGACCCAGTTTCTTCCGATCCTTTGTTGCTCTACCCCATCTTGTACGAAGTGATCTGTCAACACCCATGATGATAGACTCAAACCACTTTCTGAAGTGTTTCGGGGCGTCAAAAGTGAACTCTATTGGTGGGTATGGTCTTCTGTCCTTCCATCTCACGCCAGTCGCGTTGACGATTCTCTCTTGCACACCCCAAGGCCGAAGGTCGCTCGGAACTATGGTCTCTTCACCAATGACCAGTGGTTGAAGAAATATGTCACGGAATTGAACCATGTATTTATAGGTAAAGCCATCTGCGTGATATAAAAGAGAACAGAGGCATTCATACCGGAGAAAGGATTCGGCAAATCTCCAGGCTTCCCATCGGGTGGCATGGATAAGCTCTGTATTTGGAACCAAACACATGCTATCTTTCCATATATCATAAACAGATCGCAGTTCTGCAATGAGATCCTCCACTGCTATAAGCACCGGTAGGTTGGCTTGCCATTCAGAAGGTTTGTCCATGAATTTAAGAAACAGAATAGAGTCAAAGACAGGCTGCAGTTGCCTCTCAACTTCTGCCCTTGATTTCCCTTTCATTTTGCCTCTGAATAAGCGAAGCCGGCACAGGAGTCTGAGTAGTGAGATAGCAGCTGGATCGCCGTAGTGGTCGTAGAATCGTATGACATAGGATTTTAGAAGGAAAGGGTGATCCCGTCGAAAAGACCTCCATGCTGCAGGCGACGCCCTGGTAAGGGAACATAATTCAGTGAGGGTGAGTAGCTCCATAATTTGGACATTGAGCTCCAGCGGGAGACTACCGAAATGGTCGATGCCGTCAGGGATGGAGTTTGGTAGTGGTGGTGTCATGGTGGGTATACGAAGACTGATGAAGACTGGTAAAGATCTGAAGCAAGGTATCGTTGAAGTCTTATATATAAATGTCATGTGACTCATGTGCAGTAAAGGCGCAGGCTTTGACTCATACTTGAGATAGTGACACGATAAAATAACCTTAAATGGCGATATTGAGTTTTTCTTCTAGGCTGCATGGATTGCAATTGGGTGGTACAGCCAAGGTCCAAATAACCTATCCACGGCTGCAGGTAACGAAGGCTGCAATACGGCGTGGTCCAATTTCGGTAAATATGCATGAAAAAAAGCATCTTGCGTGGTACTTGAGCAAATTCGTCTCAAGGCTGCGTGTTAACGCCCATTTCTGAGGATAGAGTAACCGAGCGCTTTCAAGGAGGCTCTATATGAGTATTTCATCGAGTACACCTTATACTCTAAATTTAGATTGGGGACTGCTTTGTCATTTTATTAACTCTTTGGCTGCTCCAGTATAACTTGACTTTTGGCTGCGACAGTGGTAATAGCGCTCTAGTCATGCATGCTTGGAACCTGTTCGAGCACATGGGTTTTTTTTAGCTAGTCCTTTAGACTGAAGAGCAGAAATATCTATAGAGGCATAACCGGAGTGTGCAAGTAATTCATGGAGGAGCCCTCACGGTCTGCAACCCTACAAAAAGATCGGTTTACTTTCATAAATCCCAGAGACCTTATAACTGAACTTTCTGTGCATTCATAGTACATACGTAGTACAATCCGGGCTAAATAACTTGTCACTTTCGCATCTGGAACAGTTTCCTTCACGCAAGCATGTTAGCCATTTTTATCGAACCTCCACCATGTCCGTTGTTCCTTCGGGGACCTCACACAAGAACTCGGCCACGTCCGACGGAGTCCTCCGCTCTGAAGCCCTTGATGAAAAGCATCAGTAAATCTACCAACTTCGGCTATTTTGTTTCATATTATAATTTAACTACTCGCTGCGTAGTGCAGCTGGGCACAGTGTCTTGCGATGACTCCTAGTACAGCGTACCATCACTAATGACCAGAATTGGACTACACTTAGTCTCAGGTCGCAGCTCAGCAGCCAAAAGCCGTCCAGACTTCCAACTTCCCGCCTCCAACATCTGAAGAAGACTCAGATTCACTCCGCGAGGTTCATACTTCTCCTTGAGCATCTTGTGCAGTTCATCCAGCAGCGCGACAGTAAGAGCACGCCACTCAACGATGACGTCGTCAGAGGCCTCAAACTGCGGAAGCTCTTGTCCTGAGCTTTCCTTTCCAGCTTTCAAGGCGTCAGGCTTCAGCTTCAGGGCCCCGAGATCAACGAACAAGCCGCCGTTTCGGTATTCAGGCAGTCCGGTTCCGAGATGCATATTCTTCCAGGTGAAACCTAGCTGTCTCTCAAAGATGACGGAGAGCGAGTAGGCCAACCATTGGGTGAGCTTGTGGAAAGGCTGAATCTTGCTCTTGGGGTCCTTGTCGCCCTTGCTGTCGGCGATTTCGGAGAGTAGCTCAAGAGGCCAGGCGTCTCCAATGGGATGACCGTTAAAGACGGTGCGGTTTCCGGGCCACGAAGGGATGAGGAGATCCTGCAAGCAGAACCAAAGTTGCTCGTAGTCAAGGGTCTTGGATCCGGAGGCCTTGGATGTGAGGTAGTCTAAAAGATAAAGTCAGCCTCGAATATTCACAATCTGTTTGTGCTTACTCACCAACTAAGTTTCCTGGGCGGCCGAGGTCTCCGAATACTGCAGGGTGCTGTAATAAGTTGGAGCCAACAGCTTGAAGTAACTTCACACGTGATGAGACTCCAACCATAGGATTCTCGGAAGACACCTGGAAGTGCTGCTCAAAGCTGTTGTCTTGTAGTTCGATCAAGCCCTTACCTAGTACAAACGATTAGTCCAAGAAAGCAAGAGCCTTGCATGAGACATACCATCGACTTTCTCCTTGAGAGAACTGTCAGAACTGAAAGATCCAGCTGTAAACATGTGAAGCGACGCCACAGCGATGCCCTCACTTCTAACAACGACCTGACCAGTCTCAGGCTCTTTAAACCGCCAGACATCGCCAGCTCCAGCGTCGAGAAGAACCGACACAAAGAACAAATCGACCAAGCGTCGAGTGATCTCGGTCTGGTTAATGTCATCCTCGCTTGACCATCGCTTCACGAGGGCATCGACGCGTGCGACGTCTCCAACCTCGAAATGCTGCCAGCGACCGTGAGGGGGAATGGTGTCGTACTTGTCAGGACCAAAGTCACGCTAGGTAATGATCATATCAGCTCTGAAGTTATCTCTGATGAATCAGTATTGCTTACATCGATGACTTGAGATACGTAATCAGCAACCGCTGCCATCCGGCCTTCGTCGTAGTCGAAGTGCTTCAGGTTCCCTTGCTTTGCTGATTCAAAGGCCTTGGAAGCTTGGTCTCGGACGGCTTGAAGTGAGAGGAGGTACTTTAGATCGTTATCCATTTTGAAGTAATTTTCTAGTGATTGAAGTATTGGGTGATTGTTTTGTGATGCTTTGTTGTTGTAGTTGTTGGTTTAAATGTTGCTGATAAGATATGACAGATAACAAACAATCTTCGGCGGACTCCGAAAGGCGGGGTTACAGCTGTCACCGTGTTAAAAGGCGGGTCAAGCACTATCCAATGGGTTCACTGGTCTCACTCCACTGAGCAATAACAGAGTCCCCAAAAGGATCAAACTTGACAACAATTGCACATGTGATTTCACGTGAAGCGGTTTACCATGGGCTATCAACATTGCTTATCATATTTCTTTTGTCAGATTTGCTCATAAGAAAATCCAACACTATTATCGCTGTCTGCACTTCGGTTATAAAGTGTTGGAATGTACGCCATCACCATCTCCTCATTGACATTGTGTAACTAGGCCACGTCATACTGGCGGTCTGGGTGCAGCAAACGAGAAGACATGGCTTCAGGGTTATATGCAATACCGAGAGGGAGAGTGAACAGAAATTTGTAATTTGGAGTGGAATTAAACAGGCATCAAATAGCCATTGGAATGAACCATCTCAATCTTTTGGTCCAAGAATAACAGCCTTACCCTGCGTTGCAGGGTACGCCCAATAGCACCAAATTAAATTGTCACCGATTTCTATCTTCCCCCACCACAACTAAATCATTCCCTCAGCGGTATTTGAAACGATGCAATGGTCGTATCAATCCTTATGGTCAACAGCTGGCCCAACCTTTTCCGATACATAGTCGCTTTCAAGTGCGAATTCTAACAGCAATATTAGCAAGCTTGATCCGGAAACAACTGGCCGACGGGAATACTCACGGTCAGCTTTGGTATACTTGAACTTTCTTGCAGGCACACGGTTCTCGAACAGAATATCGATCTCACCAAAAGTACGGTCCTTAGTTTCAGGAAGACGGAACCAGCACCAGAGGAGACAAAGCGCATTTGTTCCGGCATAGAAAAGACCTGTCTTGGCACCCCAGCCCCAGCCTGAACTTATCGTTAGCTCCTCTCATACGACCACGTCCCCTTGCAGATGGGCTTACCGGACGCCGAAATCATCCTTGGCGTAACAGAGTTGTTGAAGATGCCAGTAAGGTTATACACAAACCTCCCAATAACAATAGTCTTGTACCTAAGCCGTCCCGAAGGAGTCTCAGCGACAATAGGATAGCACACTGGCCCAATAGTGATCATATTGCAAAGAGTCGACACCACAAAGAGCAAGCCAACAGCAAGATAAGCGTCTTTGCTGGTGGACCATCCGAGAGCCCCAATGGCGATAAGGCAGCAGAACATGAACGCAAGTCCACTCATATAAATAGTCGCGCGTCCGAATCGAGGGAAGAGAACCCAACAGATCATGCCGCCAATGATGTAGCATGCCGAGAGGGAGATGTTGAGGTTGAATGACTGCACTTGGGACCAGCCTGCAGCTTGGAGGAAGACGATGACGAAGCCGAGAATGGCGTTTCCGCAGAGGATTTGGGCGGCCCAGACAACACAGTTCTGTACACAGGTTAGAGTCAAGTGACAAAGAAGGGACAAAGAGAGGTCTTACAATTTCGGTTCGACGCAAGTTGGTACCCTTGAAGCACTCAAGAATAGAAGCTCCACCAGTCTCAGCCTTTTCCAAAGCAGTGGTATGTTGTATATAAGCCAAGCTCGCTTCAATCTCTCCCTCTCTGTCTCCATCGTCTGATGCAAGTCGACGTAGGGACGTCTTAGCGAGCTCGATCTTACCGCGACGAACGGCGTTCCATGGAGATTCGGGAGCAAAGTACGCCACGAAGAACAACGGCACTGGCCAGACCCACTGAAGGTAGAAGGGAAGCTTCCAGGCCAAGTTGCCTTCGATGTTGAGGCATGCACGGACGACGCCTGATGAGATAAGGATGCCGAAGCCCCAGCACATGCAGACCCAGGCGGTGACATATGGACGGAGGATCGTGGGGACGACTTCGCAAGCGTAGGTAGTAGACAGAGTCTAACAAATAAAGACGTCAGAACAGCTTCACTTCACGAAGTAGAAGTGGATAGTGCTTACCTGGAAAACACCCCACGCTACACCACAAAGCGCCTCACCAAACGCAAGGATAGACAACGACGGCGCAAAAGCAAGAATGAAGATGGTGCCAACAAGATACGCCATGAAGACCATCATTGTAGTCCGAGCACCGAACTTATCTTGCGCCCAAGCGTTGATCAAAAGACCAGCCAATTGTCCTACTTGTGACGAGTTGGAGAGACCAGATTGCCAAGCGGGTGAAATGACCTTTTTGCCTTCTATGGCGCTGTACTCGCCGAAGTGGTCTTGGAATTGGGTTAGGCCGTAGAAGGATCCGATCTATTGGAGATAAGGTCAGCGAATGTCTTGCGGCCAGGCATAGATGTTCAAGTTCGTTGCGTACCATTACCAGGTCATAGCCCTCCATGACCAAGCTAATTGACAGGACCAACGACCAAAGTACAGCCTTTCTGTACTTCTTGAGGGCTTGGCGAATGGTAAGATCTCTGTCTGCTGCATTGGCGTCTTGAGCGCGTTGAATAAGCTCGATGGTGCGAGGGTCACCGAGGTCAAGACCTTCAAGCGTGTGCTTGTTCACAACGATGTTGTCTGTACCCATGGCTGCGACGTGAAGTTGACAGTGAATAACTTGTGTACCGCTGTTATTGTTCAGAATCGCTGCTGCTGATCCTTCGTGTTCAGCATGAGGGGTTGGCATCTCCCTTATAAGTCAAGTTACTGTCAAAGGTCAACCCCATGGGGAACAGAACTCTAGTGCTTTGACCCCAAAATACGTAGACTAGTGCGGAGAACCATGAAGACTGGACCGTATTTGACAGAACGTGGCGCCACAACTGCTGAAGATACGGGGTCTAGTAATAGCAGAGCCAATTGGCGTCTTTCACAGGCCAAGCCTCGTCGCCCATCCCACCGGAAATTCGACACGACATGCCATCCCACCGCGAACGCTATTCGAGGGCATCCATCCCACCGGAGACGCGTCTCCTCACGAGCTACAGTTATAGAACTTCATAATGGAATTCAAATACTTCTATTCAGGTCTTCTTGTATACCTGGACTATGCTACTTCTACATAATATTGAAGGATACTGTAGCCAGCGCCGCCAAACCAAGATCCGCACTGTCTGATCCACGTCGTGCTCTCTCTGTAGCATGTCCTCCTCAATTGGGTATTCAGTCCTCGTGAAAAGACTTGAAAGGAATTTTAAAGGTAGAAAAGTTATGGTCAACGCTGCTTGTCATACGGTGCGGAAGGGCCAATGTCGTAACACATTGCAGAATAAGATAATGAGAAGTTCATTCATTGACCGTACAAAAAAGAATATCCCCCATCCCCCTCTCAAATCCGCCTTGTACCCCGAAAATATCAATTTACTACTCTACGCTTTCCGTGTCTCCTTACACAAAAGAATTCGCTGCATTCCTTCTCTTTTCGACCTCATTCATGCCATCTGTTATATGTTGCTTGGCAAGTCCGCTTCCAAGCTGGGACATCTGCTTGGCAGTTTTCGGCGCCAAACCTGATCTTGTCTTGTCTTCTGACTGGGAAGCACCTGGTGTCTTCATTAACTGTTAGCGGTGTCTCTAGGAAAAGAGTAGGGTGGGAACTCCTACTTGTCTGTCCTGTGCAGGGCCTTTGTTATCAGAGTCTTCCCAACCTTCATTTCCATCAAATAAGATATCATCAAGACTTAGAGGTTTCTCCTCTGGCGTGCCGTTGTCTGTTTGCGAATTCATTGAATTGATCACTGCAATTACTTCTTTGCCGACTTCATGCGCTTGGTTGTTGGCCTGAGTAGCGGTGTTCTTGTTTCGATCGTCACAAGACTCCTTCAATTTATCCGAAATGATCGTAGATTTCCGTCGCAGTATCAACTCCTTCTTTACCTCACGGAGATCAGAAGCTAGAGCTAGCTGAGGATTGTTCCATTCTTTCTCCCGCTTGGCTATCTCTGCACTGATATCGTAAATCGGCAGGGATTTCTGATCATCCTCAAATCGCCTAAGAGGATCCTGGGTCAATATGCTCAAGCTTTTCATTACCAAATCTGCAGTTGACCCAGCTTTGGACAAGTAAGTATTAGAGGATCCGGAAAGCGATTCAGTTGCAGCAAGAGCCGCATTCAACAGGGTATTAACTGCAAATGACCGCTGAGGAATTTTTCGAGTGCGAACAAATGGATGGTATACAAGATAGCGGTGTGTGGGCTTGGCCTTCTTGTCCTGACCGTAATGAAATAGCCTGTCAATCCGTAGGTAAGCCCACTTGGTCCCAGTGGCAAATCTGTCCCTCAGATGGAGGAAACGAAGGTGTGGACCCCCTTGGTAGCGCCTTTCGATGAATTCAGCGGCAATAAACAGTTCAGTTTCACCTGCCAGCAGTCTTGGTTAGCCCGGCCCATACTTGGATTCTTCATAAAAACTTACCGAAGGGCTCAAGGCAGAACTCGAGGCCACCCTCGGAACGCCCGCTCTCTCTGGCGCTGTTAAAGGAGGTGTTGATATGAACAAGTCAGAGATGAAGTCGTCAACTGAGACTACAGTCACAGTCAATTGGAGTGGCGGCGGCCAGATAAGCCCACTGATGCCATATGGGACGTCAATTCGCTTACCCTGGCGTCAGCCAACTTCCCCGAACTTGTGGCTAAGACGCCTCAGAAGACATGTGCCATTCTGAGCAAGTACACTACTCTCAAGAGCTTTCTCAAGATTTACCAGCCTAGCTCTGTGCTCACTTACGAGAACGCCGGTGTGTACACGTCAGCATTACTCGACACCTATATGGACTACAAGTCTATCTGGAAACAAATCCAGGTAGCCAACTTTGAGCTCCGAAATCGCCGTGCTGATATCAGAATCGGAAAGCCGTCTGAAGAAGTCAAACAGTTGGCCACTGCAAAGAAGGAAGTCGATCTGAAGAAAAAACAGGATAATGCACAAGCAGACAGCCCGTCACAGGCCGACACGGTTGAAAGCAAGCGAGGAGTTGCTACTCTTGCCCCCGCCTTAATCACTGATTCCAAAGGAATCGTCACTCTTGCAGATCCCCCTCAGCCTGAAGCAGGCAACAAAGACACGAAGACGAAGAAAGAGCCGATCGCTAGTCCAGAAATTGCTGATATGATTGACTTTGAACCTTACCCTGCCACTGTCATGGGTTTAGACAGAGCTAGAAGGGACTGCAGAAATGAGATGATCAAGATTGTGAATGAGGTATGTCCCCAGCCCTTTAGTCCGAATACTCAGCTGATAGTAGAACAGGTTGATTGCGTCACAACCCACCCTGAGCTTGCTCTTGATCTCAGGCGCGAGAGTAGGTTCGTGAGTCCTCGTGTATTCACGCAGCTGCTCCCAGTAAGATCTCTTATTGATATGGTGGTGCTTCGGCTAAGTCGTCAAAGGTCGTGACTTTACGAACCGTAGAAACTGATAACCCTGATTCGAGCCTCAACCCAAAGAGTCTGGTCATTCTTGGCGAGACGAACGAGGCTCCCCAGTTGCAGCAGTGGCTTTACAATCGTATGGGTAACCCTGACTCACCTCAGCCTTTCCCCGCTATGCTGGCTTCCCTTGATCGACACAAGACAAGGTCCAAGAAGTTTGACATGGGCGATGACTGGTGTGGAGTGGTTGACCCTGGGAAGACTGCCCTGTTCTCCAACTGTTTGGACAGGATTGACGAGTCTTGGATTCCAAAGTCTATCGGTATCTGGGTTGCGGATGAGCTACTCATTGGCCTCAAAGTATTCTACACCAATGGGCTGGATATCCCCCACGGCGAATGCAGCGGGCAAGCTTCTGGGTCCATTGATATCAGAGATGGCGAGGCCTCTTCTGTGATTCAGCTGACTCTCGAAGCTGCTGAGCCACCAAACTCAACTGCAAGGGTGACAGGTCTCCAGGTCACATTCAACACGTGCAAGAACCAAGAATACCCTGCATTGGGTCGGCCCGTGGACAAGCATCGCAACCGTAAAACAACCAGTCTTTCACAGCCCACCAATGGATTCTGGAGCTTTCGCGGATTCTGGGCCGCTACAGCCCCATATCAAGGAGGTTTCCTTGCCCTGGGTGCTGTTTGGGGATTGGATGATGCCTTGGCTCATTCTCCGAAATTGCTAGAGGGGGAGCCTACCGTGGCCTCTGGCCCAGACTATCAGATGTTCCTGGGCCGCGCGATGCCTGAGGATGCACTTGAGTCTGCCCAGGAATACCGTTCGAAGGCTGGAAAGTTCTCTATGTCAAACTACATTGGCACTGCGAAAGTTGAGAAGGAGAAATTCATCTATTTCAACGATTTGGATCGTGTCAAAGAGAGTTGGCGAATTAAGTCCGTCACCTTTTACCAAGACGATGACGCTCTCACTGGATACATCATTAACTATTTTGATGGAGAACCTATTCAGCGAGGAAGAGTCCCATCTGGTCAGCTTGGGAGTGAAGGTTCCAAGAAGCCACAGCGTTGGGTGACGGTTGAGCTGGAGCTGGGAGAACATTCAACCGGCGAAGCCCCGGTAATTTGTGGTGTTACCCTTATGGATATCTCCAAGGAGCGCTATTCATGCCGCTTGAGGGATTCGGTGGTGATTGGAGAAACCACTATTTCCCAGCCGGATTCCTCGTGGTGTGTTGCTGGATTTTGGGGTTACTATAATAAGGAGCTGAAAGTCCTTTCCCACCTAGGCCTAGTATGGATGAATGTTTAGGCATTCCCTGTTGGAGGGATGCCTTTATATTGTTACTATTCCCTTAGCTGCTGTCGTTTATTGGATTGGTCCCTGCAAATGATCTAGTTATGCTTGAAGTGTTTTTAGTCTCAGCAGATAGTTGTTGCTCCGCGTTGAATCACAAGACAGAAACAGACTGTCTATCTAGCCTTACATGTTTTTACTTGGAAAGAGTACGCTGAACGTATTGATGAATGTTGCAAAACAAGCTCTAAGTTCTCTCTGCTCATTTAAGCTCTCAGTCACAAGACTCAACCGTAAATAATACATCTAGCTAACAACTTAGAAAAACAAGTTCAACGCGGAATTTGCACAAAGAGCCGGTTGGGCATGAGACAATAGCCAAACATTCACCGCCATTCGATGCCAAGTTTTCAGGAAAGATCGTGATGTGATATACGCAGGCCACTTCAAGAGGCGTCAACTGACCCTCCTTCTGCAAATGTGTTAGAACCTATACAGGGATTGAAAGCTTCATGCATCTTTCACTCCCCCGTACATCTAACTATGCACCTTGGAAGAACAACATGCCTGCTGCAGTAATGTCCCCTCCCACTTGTAGCGCTGTTCAATATATTGGCTTCAGCCAGCCACAGACGTTACAGTGGACAGCTGAGACATTCCAAGACTAAGACATCACATGAGGATCTCCGGGTCTTTAGCTAGTCCCTTCCCGCACTGTCATCAGCTCATTGTGAGCATACCTAGCTCCATTAAAAGGACTATTGAGTAATATTTGCCAATATTGCGCTCTTGCAGCAGCTGAAACGTCCAAAAGGGCAAGCGGCGAGTCTGGATCGCATGGCTGATCACTGATAGCAAATGGACAGACGCTGGGGCTTCAAAGACGACGTTTGTAGTGACCGACCGAGGATACAGCATGCCCACGAGTTTCGTAGCCGCCGAAGCTCCAGTGGCACAGTCGGTGATGGATAGAATATCACCGTTCAGTTCACGAGGCACTCACCCGACGGTACACCAGCAATTTATGTATAAATTACCACAGCCCTCCACCCCGACAGACAGAACATCAACAACAAGCCATCACTTCGAAACTTCAGTCTTCCAGCGGAGAAGATTATTATTCTTTATTCATCATTACTTTCAGCATTTAAGTCACTTCTAGTCAACATGCCTGGCTATACTTCTGCAACTCAAGAGCAGAAATCTGCTGCCGCAGACATGATCAAGAAGATGATGAACCCTTCCCGGAAGCCTGACCGAATGTCTTTCACCATGGGCTGGGATGTCATCGCGACATACTCAGAAGAACAGATCAACAAGCTTCTCTCCACTCGCCACCAGACTGCTGGAAATAATATGCTCCAGGAGCTTGCTTTCGAAGTTGAGGAGTATGATCAGCGAGAGGAAGAGTATTACACTGTTCACTTTCGTGTTAAATTCGGTGCCCCTCTTCTTCAATTCGACTCCAAGGCTACTGCTAGCCCAATGTGTTCTTTGACTATGCCGATTGTCTCTGGTACTACACAAGTCGAAGGTTCAAAGAAGATCCGGGACATTGAGGCCGGGTGGTCTCTTACCTTGAACAACATCCCTCTTGCCACAGCCGCCGGCGAGATGTCAGCTGAAGGATCAATCAACGGCAATCCTGAGGTTATTCCCGGCACGGACGCTGTTCACTTCCCTTACGGCCAAGAGCAAACACAACATGTGGTTCTAGGCTTTGATTTGGACAAATCAAAGCTGGTTGTTACCGTTAAAGGGCCTGGTAATGGAGACATGGACAAGAAACATGCAGCCAACCAATCCCGATTCCAGGATGCTTTCAAAGAGTTCTTTGTTGGAAAGCCTGCCGACAACAAGCCACGTTCTTTGAGCTACTCCATCGCAAGTGTCAACAACAAAGTTAACCCGGATAATGCCGATCTGACACCAAGCAAGTTCCAATTTGCTACATACTTTAGCGAGAATGATAAGCAGGCGCCTGGGATGATCTCGATTTTTATTGAAGTATCCGGTGGCCCGAAGCAAGGTCAAACTGGAGCCCTTCAGGAACGCTGGAAGACTCAATGGCACGATAACAAGACGTCTCCTGTTCCTAGTCCCTTCACCGCTAGTCTTATTATCTCCTCTGTTCTTTTCAAAACTTTGATTTTGAGGAAGGGTTTCGAAAGATCAAAATGGTCCCTCGAGGACCGCACAGCTGCAGATGATGCGTTCAACAAGCTACAATGCACTAGCCAACAGTGGTGGTCTGTCCCAGAGCAGAACTATCCATATGGGATATCAAACATTTTCCATCTCGATGGATTCGCGCTTGATTTGAAGGACTGGCCTATGATGATGGAAATTAGGCAAGAGGACGTAAATTCCCTTCCAACTTTCTATGCCTTCTGGCAGATGAAGGCCAATGTCCATTGGGAGAATACCTACCAGGTCCTCGGCATAGGGTCGCGAGTCAGTGGCTCCAGTGGTGACATTAATGTGATATACACCCTTTGCGACGAAAAGGACCACAGTAAATATCGAAAACTGGATGTCAACATCAGTGTTACCGATGAGGCATTCAGTCTCGGCTTGAACTTGGATATGAAAGCAATGCGCATGGACCAGCGTGAAGAGAATGGGATTGACTATGACATTTGGGCAAAGGGCATGGCAGGGCTATGGACCAAGGCGCCGAATGTTTCTATTTCCGCTTTTGGGATTGGATTCCTTAGAACTACCAATCTTCTGATGCCCGGTAAGAATGTTATCGATTTTAATGAGGAAATTGGTCTCCGAGCGCCAAAGGACTTGGTTCTCGTGGGCGATGTGGAGAAGCTATAAACAATTTGCTGGGGTTTTCCTACTGTAGAGGTCATATCGCCTGTCAATTTGTGTAATTTACCACGATCATTTTAAGACTCAGTAGTGTCTAGCTTTACTACATATACATTGGTTCCTTGTGCAACTAATCTTCCTCCAACTGCTTCTGCTTGAAGTCTTGCGACTCATGCTCAACGGCCGTGCTATGACCGTCGAACACTGCAGCAATAGCTTCGAGACTTGGGCCCTTTGTCTCGACGAAAAATTTCCAAACCATAGCAAGCTCAATAGCAAGCCAGGCCACATAAACAAAGTAAAACTTCCAAGCCAGTGCCTGAAGACCAATAGGGTTGACAATGGTGTTAATAAAGTTACTCGCCTTTCCGAAGAACATGAGGAGCGAGAAACCCTTGGCACGAATGGGATACGGAAGGATCTCGACAGGATACGAGTAGAGGAGCGCGTTGAAGGCCAAGTTGTAGAAGGAGTAGAAGAGGAAGAGCATAGCAATGACAGCTTTTCCAGCGGCGGTGTTGTGGTCTTCGTTGAAGAGACCGGCGCAAAGGGTGTGAGATGCGAAAATGCCAAGCATGCCTCCTACAGAGATGAGGAACTGATTTCGACGCTTCATGTAAGCGGTGAGGGATGCGGAAGCAACTGAGGTGAGCCAGTTGAAGATCATGAGGCAGCCGTTGAGAATGTTGCGCTCCCGAGCATCGGTTACGCCAACGGTTTCGAGCACACGAACAAGATAATAAGAAACGAGACCGTTGCCCGACCACTGACTGAAGCAGCCAAGACAGACCAGAATAAAGACTCGCTTTCGATTGCCAGGCGATGTCAAGAGGTCCTTCCAACCTGTCTCATTGCTGACCTCAGCTTCAATGACATTTCGCATCTGGATAAACTCACGCTTCACAAGCTCATCGTCCTCGTTCCCGTTAGCATGCCACTTTATCAGCAGCGCCTTGGCTTCTTCACTGCGACCATTCGCGATGAGTCATCGAGGAGACTCGGGAAGAAGAAAGACGCATGTGATGGGAAGCAGAGCAGGGGCAGCCTGTAAAAGAGACGGGGTTCTCCAAGCCCACTCGCTCTTGATGCTAAAGGTTCCAAAGGTCACCCAAGCAGCGAGGATAGCACCAATGTACCAAGATGTCTGATATAAGGATGTGATAACCTGTCGTTCTTTGGGATGGGCGAGTTCTCCGATGAGCATGGGGGCGTAGACGTTTGCGAAGACGAGGCCGAAACCGATGATGAAGCGGGAGATGAGAAACATGGCGACTAAACACGAGTTAGATGTGTTGGGTAGTGATGGCCGGAATACTTACAGTGTACAGAAGCACCTTGGATGACGGCACCGATGATCATAATCACAGCGCCAACAAAGATACCCATTCGTCGTCCCCAGCGATCACCGACCAAGCTGATAAATGGCGTCGCGACAACGCATCCGAGAGGGGAGATGGCAGACATGATACCAAGGAGTGCACCACGAGGTTGACCAAAGTCTAGAAGAGTTGAGTCAATACCATGACGAAGCGGATGTTGTGATATTATGAAGACTTACAGTTATCCCAAGAAGGTACAGCTTGAAGACCAGACATCATACTCGCATCGAATCCCAAAGTGATAGCAGCTGCCAAGCAAGTTGGGATGATGAGGAGATAGAGACGGAGAAGATTCTTGTTCCGGTAGAATGGAGGCGCGATGGCAACGAGTTCCTGAATTCTCTGGTCGAGATTCAGGATCTGCTCGTCAACGACATGGCCTGCATTCTCCGCCATAGCCACGTCCGTTTTGCCTTCAAGACTATTCTTGCCCATATTGAGATCTGGTCGAGTTGAACAGAAGAAGAGTGATGTTGAACCTGTAATCGAATACTCTTAGATGCAACGTGTTGACCTTTAATATACACACCGTTACAACAATACGGGGCCCTCATGCCCCTGGAGTAGCATTGCAGTGCGGGGATCCCCGAGAAACGTCTGCCTGACTCAAAGACCCCACGGGGCTGGAGGCAACATGGAGTCATCTCCACAGACAGGGAGACGCATGTTTAGCGATATACGAGATTTCGGGCCATACCCGTCATTGCGTGACTCGTGCGCAATTTCCCCTCCCGCGGAGCAAGAAAACTTCAGACTGTACACCAAGCTGCTAAACTAAACTGGTCTAAGATTTATCAAGTCTTTATATTATATTAAGCTTGGCCAAGTTTATCTGTTACTTATAATAAAGAGTCTTGGTTTTCTTGCCTCCCCTTGCTCTCAAACAATTGGCGCGAAAGAGCTTCTCTATCAACTGAACCAGAATTATACTGCCCAAGCCTATTCGTTTTGATCATCCAAGGCATACCACTACCAAGCGCACTGTCATTACCTTACTCAGCTCGGCAGTAGTCCCATCATGACACCCACCAACAACCTCATCTCCAAGCTCATAGTAGAAGAGAAAGTGAGTCTTTTAGCAGCCGTGGACTGGTGGCGCACACCAACCATCAAGCGACATGATGTCTTCATTCCTCACATCAAAATGTCCGATGGTCCCAACGGCGCTCGCGGTGAGAGCTACGTAAGCGGTATCACAGCAGCTTGTTTTCCCTGCTCAACCGCCATCGGCGCAACCTTTAACCAAGATCTCGCATACCAACTTGGCAAACAGATCGCGAAAGAGACCAAAACAAAATCTGCGAATGTTCTTCTCGCGCCAACTATGAATATCATCTGATCTCCGCTCGGCGGGAGAAACTACGAGACTTACTCTGAGGATCCGTACGTCATTGGGACTTTGGCATCGGCGTTTGTTCGTGGTTGTCAGAGCGAGGGCATAGCAGCTACGCCGAAGCATTTCGTCGCGAATGAATCTGAAAAGTCAAGGACGAAGATGACATCTGACGTTGATCGTCAGACATTTCGGGAGATTTATATGCTTCCTTCCAGCTGGTGTTGCGTGACTCAGATCCCTGGTGTTTCATGACCTCGTACAACCGCCTCAACAGAGAGTACTGCGCGGAGAGCCACTGGTTACTGGAAGAAGTGCTGAGCAAAGAATGGGGGTTCTCAGGGCTTGTTGTTTCAGATTGGATGGGGACGTACTCAACTGCTCAGGCACTCAACTCTGGTCTGGATCTCGAAATGCCAGGCCCGACAAGATGGCGCGGTGATAAGCTTCTGAAAGAGATTGAAGCTGGCAATGTTACCGCTGACACTCTTGATAAGAGTGTTAGTAGGGTCATTGAACTTGCACGAAAAACTGGCCGTTTTGAAGATCCGGTTGAGAAGCCCGAGCGGTCAGTGGAAGACCCAGAGCGTCTTGAGTTTATCACCTCCATCGCAGCAGATGGGATGGTCCTTCTCAAGAACAACAACAACATCTTACCATTACCCCCAAAAGCCTTAGTGGCTGTTATAGGTCACCATGCTCTGCATCCCAGTATCGGCAGTGGAGGCAGCGCAAAGGTCTTGGCTCAGCACATCATCTCACCCCTCGATGGTCTCAAAGCGCAAGGCGTCGACTGCCTTCACGCACCAGGCGTTCCAGTCTTTGGCGCCCTACCCCACGCTGAGCCAGAGACCATTTCGCCTGTTCAGCTGCGCTGGTTCAATAGCTCGGTAATCGGTGAGAACGTCGCTCACGTGCAGGAGATCGCGTTGCCTGAGTACATGATCAAGGTGGCATGGCCTGCGTATCTCACCAAGGAGTACTGCACTAGTATGTCCTTTACGCTGCGCCCAATTACAAGCGGAAATCATGTATTCTCCGTCATCACAACTGGAAAGGCAGATGTGTTTGTCAATGGCGAGAAAGTCTTCCATCGTCCACAAGAGTCGGTCCTTCTTCCCGAGTCCTTTTGCTTTTACAAAGCCAAGATCGAGCGACGCTTTACCTTTGATATGACAGCTGGTCGGGAATACGAGATCGAGCTGCACTCTTGGGCGACTGATCCAGAGGTTCTCTCCAAGTTTGGAGGAACCATGTTTCAAGGCGCTAGTCTTCGCTTCATGGAGCATGTGGACATCCCTGGTGCTATTCAGCATGCGGCAGATATCGGTGCATCTTCTAACGTTGCTATTGTTTTTATTGGAACGACGAATGAACTTGAGTCTGAGGGCTATGATCGCGATACGATGGACTTGACATCTGATCAGTACACGCTGATCAACGCAGTATCGTCTCGCAACCCTCGCAGCGTTGTCGTCAATTCTCTGGCTCTCCCGTCACAGTATCCCCCTTCATCGACCAGGTTCCGTGCTTTCTCCAAGCTTGGTTCGCGGGTCAAGAGTGCGGCCATGCCATCGCCCGCGTTCTACTCGGACAGGTGAACCCCTCAGATCGACTGCCAATGTCATGGCCCAAGAGAAACGAGGATAACCCAGCATATCCGAATTTCCCATGCGACGATAATCTGGAGCTTAACTATGAGGAGCGTCTCAAGATCGGGTACCGCTTCTATGATGATGAGGGTGCACCAGAGCCTCAGTTTCACTTTGGAGAGGGACTGTCCTATACAACGTTTGAGCTGGCTGTACCGATTATTACGAACTCGAAGTTTAGGACCCCAGAGGATACCGAGACTTCACTGGTGTTGGAGGTGAAAAACACGGGGATAAGGGACGGTAAGGAAGTGGTTCAATTGTTTGTGAGTCCCCCACCATGCGACGGGAATCCACGCCCGGTCAAGGATCTCCGATCTTACTGCAAAGCGTTTATCTCGGCTGGGAAAACAGAGAAGGTTGCGTTTAAGCTGGACAAGTACGCTTTTAGCTACTTTGATGCTACAGTGGATAAGTGGAAGATGCCTCAGGGCGAGTTCCTTTTGCATGTCAGCTTCAGCTCAGCAGAAACACTCCGAACCGTCAGCATTATGAATCCGAAGACGCAATACTGGACAAGGCTGTGAAGCAGTGAAGTTGGTATTATACAGCTAGTAGATATAAAAGTCAAGCTAGTGGTAGAGGAAATATGAACTCGTCTCCAAACCCAAGACCGCCATACGTTGGCATACCGCCGTCAATACTCCAGTCCCAATTATCATGAAACAGCGACGCCATGAAATCAACGGGTTCTGCCGGCCCCTCCGTCACTTGGGGGACATTCCCGTCGCTGTTCTCACCTGCAGGGCTGACAGGCGCTCTGGGAGACGATGACCGAGACGGAACTGCAGAGTTGCGCATGGCTGGATACCTAGGCATTAGCGACAGGGTCCTGGCGTTTCAAGTGCAGCATTACGTACAAAAGTGAGCAGACCGTGCTTGGTCTTTCAAAAGTTGTAGATGGTCCAGGTATCCCCTCGCGCGGGCATTTTCCCTGCCGATATCCCGAAGAAGTACAGCAGTGTTGTCCCAAGTCGCGTCGAGCTGTTGCTGGTTGAAGTGTGTACTTCCTCCAGCTTGGGCGCACTCGGCGAGGATGATTATGCCGCCGCATGTCATGAGATCTGGAAGAGTAACATGTCAGCAATGAAGCCGTAACGACGGGGGAAACGAATTGCTATACAAAAGAATCTGAACCACCATGCTCCTGTAGCCTCTCTTTCCCACGCGGCGCGCAGGGCTGCTGATAATTCGTAGGCAACCTGAACACAGGTAGTGGCGCACTGAGCCTGAAAGACATCCTGCAGAGTGTTGCCTTCGATGCCGGCCTCATCCACACCCCGGCGTGTTCGTGGTCGCCTTGCTGCAGCGCAGAATGAACTGAAACTAGGCCTGTACAACAAAATTCTCAGATGGAGGAACCTGGCGTGAAGCACATTTGTCTGCCGTCTCAGAATTTGGCCTCTAGCTCCTTGCTGCTTGGCTGTGTCAACATCCCACCACCTTAAATCGTTCACCAGAGAACCCTTGAAATCTTCGAGCAGGCCGTCTAGACGCACAAGGGCGCTGAAGTCGGAGGATGGACTTGGCCAGTAGATCGAAGACAGGATCTTGCCGAGAATCTTTGCTAGTCGGATATTCTCGACTACGAAGAGATTTTGCGATACTGTTCCTTCTGGTTGGAGACATGAGGTGTTATCGGGGCAGATGAACTCGTCGTCGACTGCAGCTGGAACGCAAACGCCCTCTGTGACTTGCAGAACTGGTGGTCTCCCCAAGGTCATGCAGACTGCCCTGAGATAGTGTTAGCCAGTAATTAGTACGTGACCTCATCGAACATGACTAACATCTCGAGGTGTAAGCATCCATACCAAACCCTTCGACGCACTTCATTCTCCATGGCAGTTCTCCGATCAGCATGCTTGTCTGTGTGTAGGCCCAGTCCCACAGCGATGCGACACGCCAGACCGACGGTGTTGTAACACCTTATGGGGTGCTCACTCGAGTGCGCGTAGTCACCAGCCAGGAGTAACGCCTGCACATGTGACAGGTCGCCCTTATCAAGGACATCCATCTGCAACAAGCTTCTCATTCTTGAACTGAACATGGCCGAGGCAGATTCCTTCTCCGGCAGGTCCGAAAGCTCGCATCCCAGGGCGAACATGGCATTCAGGGCGCAGAAGAAGGTAGTTTCAGGGCACCGGTCTCCTCCCAGGCCAATATCGCCGGTCTGGCCTGTCTCCGCCCCGGGATATCCACCAGGCGTCCATAAGGACTCGTATCGTTTTTTGAAATAAGTAGAATGCGTCCAAGGATAGAAGATGTGCACGTTGTCGAAGTACAGATCCAGGAATTTATCGGCTACTTGTCTTGGTGGCAACGCAAATTCGGGTGTTAGAAGTGACGTGGCGGAACTCCGGTCCCGATTCCGAGGTGGGGCCGCTAAGCGGTGGCTTCGGCGGTCGGGGTGAGGAACCTCTCGGAGAAGGGAGTGGACCGAGGATTGACCAAAGAACTCATCTTCTTGACGGTCGAGGGTGAGTGTTGTAGCGCCCATTGTGCTCACGGGGCTTGGGCCGTTTGTCGTGGCGTGGATTGTACCGGGTCTGGGGCTTTTGGGGGTGAGTTCTGCATCTTGACGGAGCTGTTCGATCACCAATTGCATGTCCTGTACTTGTTTCTGCAGTGATGCGATATACCTAAGAAAAAATCCATCAATAACGAAACAGCACCTACTTTAGATGGGGGACTTACTCTTGCTCACTCAGCTGTTTTGCCGTTCCGGCAATAACAGTGTAAACGCATCTTGTCGCTGGTTCCCCTCTCTTCCTACAGGGATTACACATAGGCTTCGACCCATCGCATTTGATCTTCCGTTCGCGACAAGTATCACATGCCAATGCGACTCTTTTCCGCTTGGCCGGTCGTGCTACTATTTCTTCTTCCTGTGCTTGCGGAATGTCCATTGCGAAGAAAAGAGCGGGGGAATTGATGAAGCCGAGATTGGGGGGAGGGTCTGCCTTTTTCACGGGCTGTACCCGGTGTTTTTCGGTTGGAATGGTCTGGGGAACGGGAAGTATCCGCTTGACACTATGCGCATTTGGGTTAGAGGGTTGCAGAGGGAGAGTCTACCCGGGACTTATAATCGGCTCATGGGTTCTCTTATGTTCAAGGCCCCAAATGTCATGAAAAGTCTCACCGGGTATTTACATGTGTTGATTCATATTTACCAATCATTCCTATCCAATTTCATCATGCTCAAGACGCCATATCGTGCCCTGCTGGGGTGTTCGAGAACGCCTTCATCACAATGTGTAGTGAGTCTAACGCCAAACCGTGCTCCTCAATTTGCCCGAAATATCAGCAACAGCAAACAAAAGTCCAATGGTAAGAGTCAGACACAAAAACAGCGAAAGAGACCTGTTTTTCTTGCATCGGCATTATCTGCAACAGCAACAACCATCGGAGGAACATTGCTATATACGATAGTCAGCCATGACAAGCAGCAAGATGATGATTCCCATTATGCAAGTCGAGCAGAGATGCAGTTGGTAAGCCAAAAGAAATGATAATATCGACCAAACAAATCTAATTGAGAGAATCAGGCAGTTGAAGAGATAAGAAAAGCACTCGGAGAAGACGCAGTCAGTATAGAAGATGAGATACTGCATTCTCACGGTTACTCAGATTGGTCGACCATAAATATCGACCAGTTACCAGTAGCTGTCACGTTTCCCAAGAAGACCGAAGAAGTTGCTACAATCGCAAAAATATGTCACAAGAGACGCGTACCGATGAGTAAGTGATTCCCCGAGAACGACAGAGCGAGCATAACTAATGGCCCAAGTTCCTTATTCCGGAGGTTCAAGTGTTGAAGGCCATTTCTCCGCGCCTTTTGGTGGTGTGAGTGTTGACTTTGTGAACATGAACCAGATTCTGGAAGTTCACAGCGACGAGTGAGTGGTAATATGAAAAGAACTTTTAAGGATGATGCTAAGTGTGCAGCCTAAATGTCGTCGTTCAACCTTCTGTTCCATGGATGGACCTGAATGAGAAGATCAAAGACACCGGTCTATTCTTCCCCGTCGATCCGGGCCCTTCTGTAAGTCTTTCCATTACACAGGAAAATGTTTCTTCTTACATATATCGCAGGCCCAAATTGGTGGTATGGTTGGGACAAACTGCAGGTCAGTACACCTAACTGAGGAAAGCAGCCAGGTCTAATAGTTCGTTCGTTAGTGGAACGAATGCCGTCAAGTACGGTACCATGAGAGACTGGGTGGTGAACCTGACAGTGGTCTTGAGCGACGGCACAATTCTCAAGACCCGACGACGGCCGAGAAAGTCATCTGCAGGCTATAACCTGAACTCTCTATTCGTAGGATCGGAAGGCACCTTGGGTTTCGTCACCGAAGCGACTCTCAAGCTGGCTCCCATACCTGAACACACTGGCATCGCGGTAGTCACATTTCCATCAGTCAAAGCAGCATCGACCATGGCCATCGAAGTCATCCGTCGAGGCGTCCCCATCAGCGCCGTTGAGATCCTCGATGAAGTCCTTATGAGCGTCATCAACAAAATGGGCGCAACATCTCGGAAGTGGAACGAAGTACCAACATTATTCTTCAAGTTTAGTGGTAGTGATGCTATAGTCAAGGATAGTATCGCACAGGTCCAGAGTATTTCCAAGAAGCATCATGCAAATGGTTTCCAGTATGAGAGTGACCCGGAGAAACAGAAGGCTCTGTGGTCAGCTCGGAAAGAGGCACTCTGGAGCATGATGGCACTTCGCGAAACAGATGGACATGTTTGGTCAACGGATGTCGCTGTTCCTCTATCCCGAGTTTCCGAGCTCATAGGTCAGTTCACTTGCTCAATTGTTCCCCTTACGGATAGTACTAACCTTTCATAGACATATCTAAGAAAGAGCTTGTCGAGCTAGGATTATTTGGTAGTATTCTCGGACACATCGGCGACGGTAACTTTCACGAGACAATCCTATTCGAGGAGAAGCAGCGCAAAGAGGTCGAGGACTGCGTCCACAAGATGGTCTCACGAGCGATTGAGATGGAGGGAACATGCACAGTAAGCGATGCGACCTAACTGTAAACTGACATAACTAACAATGATTTCCAGGGTGAGCATGGTGTCGGGCTTGGAAAGAAGGACTTTCTACGGGAGGAGGTTGGGGAGGTACCGATTCAAGTCATGAGAGCCATCAAGACAAGTCTGGATCCGCTTTGGTTGATGAACCCAGGAAAGATCTTCGATCGGAAAGAATAGACCACTCAACAATAGAGGGATTCGGGATGATCTGATCTGTGAGCTCCAGATAATCGGCGACACAATAAGCGGCCATGCCGAGCCTGACAATCACCAGGTCTCAGCCATAAGCGGCGACAGTAAGCGGCGTGTCCATTGGCCATCTTATAACCCAATTCGTCACATTCTGTTCTCCAAAGACCCTTTCAGGGCACCTTTGTGTTGCATCGCTTACGGTGATCCCGCAATTCGAGCGGGCCGTACCTAAAGTAGAGTTATTACACCGTAGTCTATCTATTCAGCTACGCCTAGCTTTATAGAACGATACACAGACTCGACTATTTAATCTTGAAGAATTCCTCGCATTTTACAGATTGAGACCAAACATCAAAGTCTATTTCATCAACTATTCTACGCCAGACATCCATCCTTAGCGAAATATCCACCGTCACACAATGGTTTCTCTCCGCGACATCGCTCTTCTGCTCCTCGCAGCCCCTGCCATCGCAGCCCCAAAAGCCCCCGCCGAAGTAACCGTCAAGAACCTCCCCTTCTCCCCTTTCTCCGACACCGCCAAAGCCCCCTCATCCCCAGCATCCACCTCCCCCCCCCCCGACGCGGCCCAAAAACCCGCTTGCCAACTCCCCCTCCGGT
>JAAOAQ010000222.1:0-48713 GCA_013396025.1 Fusarium phyllophilum | reverse complement strand
GTTTAGGGCCATGATAGGACCCAGGCACCAGGCTTCTTCTATTCTGTCATGAGAAGCTGATGATGCTGAGAATGACCGCTATTCGAGGCTTCATTGGTAGAATACAATATCTCAGCATTGACTTGAAGTAACATGATTTCATCCTAATCACCTGGCTCGGTAGGAGTATTTGATATTACTCTTTATCTCGCGTAGGGAGACAAGGAATGCTGTCGACAAGCGTTCTCTTAATCTTGGCCGGGCTGACTTCGAGTCATCAAGGCCCCCACACATACCTTGCGCCGTAATATGTATCTTCAATGAGTCAATCTCGGACGGCTCGGGTGAAGAAGAAGAAAATGTACATTTCTAAAAAGTATGCAATCCTAGGTAATCACTAAATACCAATAAAATACCTCGAATAATTATGGTATATCACATGCTCGTTGTTGACCCTGAGCTCGTCTTGTAACTTTAAGGCAAGGTAAGAGAGGTGAATTCCTCAGTGTTCGGCGGTGGCGTCGTATGTCCTGTGAGGGTTGCCAATACCGCCGGGTTTTAACAACGGTTGGCTCTCCCGCTCGATAGCACGCTCTTCTCTCTCTTGGATATCGTGCAGGTCCTCCTCCGTTTCCGCGTATCTCTCCGGGTGACCGGTGAAAGGTCCTGGAAGACCACGCTCCCAGCCCTCAGAATAGGTCCTGCTGCCTGGCGGGGGCCTTCGGGGCGCGCTCGAGTATTGCACAGGTGAGTGTGGTGCGCTGTCGATGTGGCCGTTGGCATGACCGCCATGCTGCCGCGCCATGTATTCGTAATAAACACCCATGAAGAGGACTGATCCCTGCATAGATGCAGTGATCAAGTAGATGAACCATGTGCTCCATCCTTCCCAGCCCAGACGGGCAAAAAGGCTTCCTGCGAATAAGAAGCCACCGGGCGTCTGGATGCACATCATAGGGATGCTCAGACTGCCGACATGTTTCAAATGGTATGTCATCCAGATCTGAGGCACGTATTGGATAGCGGCCAGAACTGTGGCCATGATTCCCAGGAGGTTGGCCCAAAAGACCAGATGGTCGGGCAGAGCAATAAAAAAGACACCCGTCAGGATAACCACAATGAGGCCGTGAAGGACACAGAGTAGTCCAACCATGACAGCGGTCTGCCATCTAGGTGCATCGCCACGAAGATCCTCTGGTGGAACATTGGCTTCTCTATATCTGAAGAAGATGAGGAAAAGGACAAGACTGGTCAAACGTTAGCGAAGAAAACACATCAAGCTGGGTCCGGAGGCTAACATGAGGCTGAAGCAAACCCATTGAGCGCCTAGCTGGGCAACGCCGAGCAGACCGGCGGCGCACTCGAATCTACCGAGCTCTTTGCAGCATCCTATGGCAGCACGAGACGGTGGGACAGTAAGGATATTGGCGAAACCGGCAGTAGCGGAAGTGGTTCCAAGCAATACAAAGTAAGGCGAGATGCCTTCGGAGGTGCCTCGGGAGATAATGCGATAATGCTGAGGGAGGTAGGACACGAGAATGCCGAGTAAGAGGACGCTACAACATCAAGGTTAATAACAAGGACACACGGCATCGAATTTAGAGAGGGGTTGCGCAGCCATACATAGAAACGACAAGCTCAAGATACGAGGGCGTCTTAAGCCGGTCGCATTGATCGTCTTTTGGGGCAAAAACGTCCATGGCAGATATAAGGTGAAGTGCGCGAAGGTATAATAACACGGCCGCGCAGGATGATTGAGGATTCGTCCCAGCAGGTGTCGCGAGAGGGAGAGAGAGGGGCTCACGAGAAGCCTGGCAGGCACAAAAGAGAGAATGATCAAAAGTAATCACGAGATCAGACGAAGGAACGCCAGGGTCCAGTCGTCTCGTCAAAGAGGTTTGCCCAGCTTAGCTTTGGACTGGTTTTGGGCACGGGCTCGTGTGGAGAGAAATGATAGAAGGTCGGGCGCCCTGCGTTGCTGGGGAGTGACGTACGATGGGTTATTTTAGTCGGTGTCTTGTCTGGGCGAGGCTGTCTGTGTTTCGCGGGGAGGGGCAGCGTTGTAGAAGAGACTCAAGAGAGCGTAGCGCAGCTGGAGCTGGATCTGGAGTGGAATACTGACCGATAGTCAACGATACGAGGATTTGAATTGCCTGTTTTGGCCAGCTGAACTAGGAGATCATGATTGGTGAGACAGAAGAGAAGAGAAAGTTTCAAGATACTGTTTATGTTTTGGTATGTTAAAGTCAAAGGGAGAAGCCTTTTATGAATTGGGTTGAGATAAGATGGAGAAAGAAGAAGAGAGGGAGGGAAGGAAGGAAGAAAGAAAGAAAGGAAGGAAGGAAGTCGGAGAATTAATTAATGTAATCAAATGACGACCACCTCAAGCTGAATATGAGACTGTTCCTTCCTGTGTTCCTTACCTAAAAGCTAAAGGAAAAGCGGGTGGCTCTAACCTTCGAGCACCTGCCCTGAATTGTTCCAACAGTAGGTACAGTACCTCACTAGGGGTGCAACATCCAAGATTTCAAGTGGTGATCCATCTCCCACTGTAACTTAGTACTAAGCTTGTCCAACCACAGCGTCGAATAGAGGAAATACACTTCCGCTTGATATCCAATTCACACCTCGCGTGTTTCTTTTCTTCGGCAGTACCTGGCCTGGGCTAAAAGCCTAAAATTATAGTGACCTGGAAAATGGGACACAGCGTATATCTCCTGAAATATACCTGTAATCGGCGCCTCTTTCAACTCTTCACAATAGCTGCCAAGACGGAAAACGGCGATCTCGAGCTGCCCTTTTTGTATAGTCACCCGCTGGACCCTGCAGAAGAGAACTAGGTCAACGTATGGCCATTGGATTTGGAGGCCGCTGATGAGATCCTTTGTCTACTGTACCGGGGGGCTTGGCGCCAATACATATGACGTTACTATGAGGATATATGCGACAGTCGACGATGGCCTCAGTTGTTTGATCTACAGTGAGAGGTCCTTCAGAATCTGTTTCAATAGAGCAAATGTCACAGGACCCTTGAATTGTTCAACTGAAAAAGACCCTTGGATGTTACATATCTCGATATTAGAGATTGGCTAGGATCATGATAAGCGTGTAAGTGACAGTCAAACAAAGTGAACGTCTCCACTCATGTACCTCATTTTCTCGCCCATCACCATCTCGCAACTTTCAACTCAACTTACACCATAAACATGGATGATCCCGAATCGGCAATTGAACCAGCGCCCTCACATTCAGAGTTACAGCCGAATGATCTGCAGGATCAGGACAGGGACCGTGATCAGCAGCAGAAAGCACCATCATTAAACCTCATCGCTGAAAATCAAATCATTCAGCCTGATAATGACATAGACAACCAAAACCCTTCCACCACCAAACAAAATTACTACACATCTGCACAATGGACTGCCGATGGAACATCACTCATCGTGTCATCTGCCATCACCTCGATATCCACCTTTGTCCTCCCTGAAGATCTCCTCGACCCATCAGCTTCACGCCCGCGACATCTCGAGTGTCAATCCTCAATATCACTCCCTGAGCCCTCTCAAACGATCATCCCGGCGCCCTTCTACTCTTTAGCTGAGCCGTCATCGCAAACAGTCCTTGTAGGATGTCGCGACCACCCTATTCAGCTCTACCATCTCTTCCCTCCAGATGATGATGGTCTCGCGTCGCGTTCTGCCCCACTTGCTTCGTATAAATTAATACGTTTTGAAACAGAAGAGTATATAACTCCCTCGTCTATCCTCTGGGATACACCGGGGACGCATTTCCTCGTCGGCTCAACGAACCGGCTTGATTACTTTGACATGACTCGACCAGGATCAGATGGTCCGATACTTACTATACCCACCATCCCTTCTAGACGTCATATACGGAAGGGAAATGGAGTTGGTATGAAGGGTACTGTTGCTGCTCTCGCTTCCTCGCCCGTGGATGGTAACGGGAGCTCTATTATTGCTGCAGGGACATGGACACGGTGGATGGGATTGTATGATGTGCACCGTTCAGACAAGGTTATTGCAAATTGGTCTCTCCCTCGCTCTGAGGACATACCAGGAGAAATAGGAGGCCAGGGAATTGTTCAAGTCCGCTGGAGTCCATGCGGCCGTTACATGATCCTCAACGAGCGCCATGCCTCTGGACTGATTGTGTATGACGTTCGCGGAACAGGCGAACTCCTCTGCACCCTTCGAGGTCGGAGTGCACCTACACAGCAGAAGATGATGGTGGATGTCTTTGCTGGCGATCCCTATGCTGAGTTCCCATCCTTCGAGGCTTGGGCAGGGACACAAGATGGTGGTGTTGCAGTGTGGGAAGGCGTTGGCTCTCAAACTGGTGTTGTAGATCCATCATGGACTTGGAAGCCCCATGATGCGCCGGTAGGAAGCACTGCCTTGCATTCGAGCGGTTCTGTTGTCGCAACGTGCTCAGGAGGATGGGGGTTTAAAAATTCGTCAGAAACGAAGACAGTGTTCGAGGAGTCTAGTGTCAAGATCTGGACTATAGGAGGTTGACTTGATTTAAAAACACGGTAGGCTGAAAATAATCATGCAAGTTGGTAAGATGCCACTATGAGAAATCCACCGTTAAGCATAGGTTCAAGACGAGTAAGTATCGGCTTCTGTTCAATGTCTAACTTTGATTCCGATCTGATATAACGAACAAAAAAAATAATAGAGTGATGAATGAAGGTGAATAAAAAGATTTTCAAGTCAATATTGGTTAATTTCTTTATATCATAGCTATCTACCAAAAACCCATACCCATGACCGTGTGGCCATCATATCTCATGATTAACCCAAGCTGAAGCTCTTCTATTCCAGCAATGTTGGGAACCGCTCATTACAACTTGCAACTCCTCCTTTATAGTAATGCAACTCCGGATATCAACTCCATATGCTAACCCAAAAGCAAACGCCAAAGCAATTCTCGAGCTGTGGTGTCACCCGTCGCCTGTTTATGTGCCGTCTCCCCTTTTCATCAGATTCATGTA
This sequence comes from Fusarium phyllophilum, assembly GCA_013396025.1. NCBI lineage: Eukaryota > Fungi > Ascomycota > Sordariomycetes > Hypocreales > Nectriaceae > Fusarium > Fusarium phyllophilum. The sequence continues at coordinate 43,720 of JAAOAQ010000222.1, read as the reverse complement.
CAATTAGAACCACCCAGGCCCACGATTCTGCTGCCACAACGGCCCTCCGCCACCACCGCGGGGTCCAGGATATACTTGGCTCATTTGACCAGGCGTACTGATCGCTGTTCCAGGTCGTGGATGTTCCTCGCTGATTCGTCCCAAACCAGAGTTATAACTATGGTCGAAGTCGTCGTCTCGCGTCAAAGGCACCTCATCATGCTCCATGTGCGAAGATCCGCCCACAGCACCCGCTGAATTTCCATAGCCATAATTAGAGGAAGGATCCCATGGCTCGGAGTATGGCTCCTCGTGGCCAGCAGCCGAATTCATAGTGCGCTGCTGGTTCCTCACTGGAACCGGTGGGGGCGGTACCATTTTGTCGGTCTCATGCATAAGGGGCACCGGAGCAAAATTATGATTATTGTCTAACGGCGGACTAGAAAAAATTCATCAGTTAGCTTTTTGCGCGAAAAGTATAAAAAGAGGTCTTTTCATGGGGACGCTTACCCAATGTGCTGCACCTGGTGTTTCACGCCTGGCCCCTGGCGCGTATTTCCCTTCTTGCGCTTCCATAGCCAAATGCCGAGAACTATGAGAGCTGCGAGGGCTGCTACGCCGCTGATGGTGCCGCCGATGATGGCGCCCGTATTCTTGGAGCCATTGTCGTTGCCGTCGGTGTCAGGGGCATCAGAGTCGCCAGATTCTGTAGACGATGGGTCTGCTGTCTCTGAAGCTGTGGTTTCTGTGGAGGTGTCGGATTCGGTCTCCGAGGCTGTTGAGGTTTCCGACTCTGTTAAGGAAGTCTCTGAATTTGTGTTTGCTGTTGATGCTGTTGACTCTGTTGTTGAGCCTGAGGAGGTTTCTGTAGATTTTGTAGATGCGCTCCTTGTTGTTGATGATTTTGTGGCGGAAGAATCCGTCGTTGTTGTCCTTCTCCTTGTTCCTAGTGTTGTGGGTTCAGATAGTGAACTCACTGGTTGTGTAAGAGGAACATTTATGCTTGTGAGGTCAATCGCACTCTTTCCTGAAGCTGTAGCCACAACTTTTGTCGCCAAACCAGAAGTTGAACCACATCCAAATTGAAAGAAACCACCCTCATAGCTATTTCTGTAGCACGAGTCGCTCCCTTTGCAGGTGAACACATATGGATTCACCTCTGTTTGTGGTCCACTGTCTGCATCCACACAGCCTGTGAATACACCCGATGTACAAGATCCGCCATCGGGACAACATCCCACAGCGCCGTGATCGACATCTACCACACAATGGGACCCAGCAGAGCAAGTTGCTGGTAGTCCAGGATCTCCCCCTAGGTAACCACAAACAGTGTTGAATTGCCTTCGCAGCAATAATGAATCGTCGGGCGCAGGCGTCGCGGCGAGAGGATACGGCAGAACATTGAGTTCATAAGAGTCAATGGTCTTTGTCGGTTGTGGCAGAACGTGGCCGGTAGCGAGATTGAGAACGCCAGAGATGACGAGAAACGGCGGTAGACGCGCCATTAGAAGGGCCGGGGTTATGATTTGCGATCTCGTGAATCTAGGTAATCTCAAGCAAACATGGTATAGTCGATCGGTTAAATCTGTAGTGTAATTAAGATCGTGGGCGGGTTTTCTTTTTGGTGAAGTCGTGGATATTAAGAGAAGATAGAGAGACTCTAGAAAGAGGACACCCTTTGAACGGAAGAGAGGAAACTCAGTGCACGGGTAAAAAGGACAAAGGATGCAAAAATGATACGATGAGTAAACCAAACTAATGATGTAACAAAGGGGTTAGAAAAGATCAAAGGAGGAATAAATCGAAAGCCCTTGAGTAGAAGGGGGGCCTGTGACACTGAACTCAGCCTGTGCCTCCCGTCGTCAACTTATCCAAGACTTGGCCTGACTTGTAAGCCAAGTGGAGTGAATTGTACAGTTAAGAAGTGGCTGGACCTGGCCGGCGTAAAGTACAGTCTCCAAAAACTGTTGAAAATAGAGGACATGAACTAGGGAAGACCCTGAACGTTTCAAAATCGAGACGGTTTTGCTGCTTCTATGTATCCTCTCTGCCTGAGTCGCGTGTGGGCTTCCTTGCAACCCTGCCACTCTATTTCACGGGCAGTCAAGCCACCTCTGACCAAGACTTTCTGATTTCTCTCGATTACGATTTTCTCGTCAGATAAGACTCCAGGATCTGTAAGTTATAGCCCGTCGATGGGCGAACCAGGAACAAGAACAGAGCCGTTTAAAGTGCTGGCAGCCGGGGGGCGTCTTCCGATACTGCAACCCTGTATCCCACGGCAACTCGGGATCCAATCAGGGATGGGGAACAGGCCGTTTTATGAGAGGCTGGTGTGGGCTTCGGGGGAGGCTGGGGCGGTCGTTGGAAAACCTTGGAAGGGTTTGAAGAAGCAAGTTTGACGGATTCGTTCAGTTACTTTGAATGAGAAAAAAAAATTGAAAGCAAGAGAGAAAAAGGCATGATAATTTGAGTAAACAACTGACGACATAGAGTACTACATAGCAACCGGAAACAATTTGACGGTGTCTGGAATGCTTGGAAGGATTCTAGCAACCAATCTCATCTTCAGAACCTAGAGCCTCCTACGACACTTGGACAGTTGCACACCCTCAGAAGAGACCTGAAGGGGCCTAGAGGGCCATATCTGCCACGTTGGCATGCGGCTTCTAAAGAATGTCTCATCTCACGCCCTCAATTTTCGTCGATCTTTGTGCATGAGTGATCGCTAGTGTCTCTGCTTTTGTTTGCGACCACATCCCTTCTTCTTGACCTTTTGTGCCGTTTTCACTATTGCCATCCACCAACGCCAATATTCTATATCATGTCTCAATTGTTCTGTTATATCTCATATTGAACTCACCTGCCACAACTGTTCTAGCCGCCTAAATTGTCTAATTGTATGTCAGTGCATCAGCTGACACACATCATCGTTTGGTAACTGTGGCGGTGTTTCACCATCAATTTCTGCTTCTAAATCGGGATACTGCACATCTTCACCGCAGATCTCATACGAATCCTGCACTATAAACTCGTATCGAGATGCATATCTAGCATGATTGTGGCCAGGGTACAAAAGAATATGCCTAGATCATCATTTATTCCTCCACTCTATTGCTGCCAGCACATTTCCCATCCGTACATTCCGCGCAAGACAAGACTATACCGCCATAACTCCTCAAGATCCGGGCCATTCTGTGCCACGAGCGTACATATTCCTTTTCAAACAATACCAACACGACTAACCATGATGTAACCAATAACACCACAATGCGCACAAATATACTCATGTCTTCCTAGACGAGCTCATTACTACAGTTAGACTGCCTCTCATAAGACAAATTCTTTAGTTCCTGGGCACCCGTCTTGCGAGCTTTTTTGGCCTCTTTAGCCTGCTTCTTCTCCATCTTCTTCTGTTGCTTGAGCGCCTTCTTCTCCTTTCGAGAGAGCTTGGGGATTTCGCTATCGGGTCCCCGAAGAACGAAGCCAGGATGCATGATGTTGAGCAATACGAGGGCGATCAAAATCGGAGTTGCATCGAGACCCAGTGGATACTCTTCATGAATCAAGAGTTGGTTGTGCTCATTGACACCAGGGCCAAATTCAATCAGACGATATATGATTCGGATCTTGAAGTTGTCAGCTGGACAATCCGAATCAAGAAAGACGAAGAACTTACCACAATGAGAATGAGAACAGCCAGCATTGTCAAGATGAGCCACTTCATGCGTCCCATACTTCGACCCTCGAGTTGTCGAAGCTTGAAGTAGAAAAAGGCAGTGATACCAATGAAGATCAGAATGACAGCAAGCTGCAGACCAACACCAGCCATGTAAACCTTCTGTCCAATGCGAATCACGTTCATATCTTCGTTATTCGAGAGCATACTTCCACCGGCCCCCTGGACCAGGAAAAGAATGATATCGAGCCAGACGAAGAGGAGAGTCATGCGGATGGCCTTGATGCCTAGGAGCTTTCGGTCAGGCATACGGAAATACACCATGCGTGCGACGGCCATGTAGACGAAAGCATTGACCCCTGAGTCAGTTAGCCTTTGGTCCCAAAAGATGGCCTTACACTTCAAGTACTTACAGAGAGGAGCAAGAAGAAAAAACAGTTGACCTAAGATAACATATGTCGCGTTCTGCTGATTCCTGCTTCCTAGGGTCTTGAAAGCAAATCCAATGGTTTCCCAAGCTGCACCCATGATAGCTACCCAGCAGAATTTCTATAAACTGTTAGAGACCATAATGCTACTGTTACTCGGTAGTACTCACCTTCTTGAAGAGAATTGCTTGTATGAGATGGACCATGGTCGTCATACCAAAGAGCACACAAAAGGCAAGATTGGCAGCAAAGCTAGGATCGAAGAAATAGTTGGCATTGCACGCATCTACAGGAACACGGCCATATTTTCCAGGTACAGCAGTTGTGCAAGTCGCCGTTGCTGAAGAAGTCGCTGTGGCTGTTGATGTAAAAGTTGTGGTAGACATGGTGTAAGCCGTGTAAGTCAGGCCCAGTAGAGGAGGAATTTTGAAGGTGAGTCTAGAAGTGGTGAAGGTGGCTATCGAGCTGATGAACTTGTCTGATAAACAACATTTGGCCCATTCTCTTCTCTCCCTTATATACAACTCTATCACATCGTTTTGGCGTAATTACTGCAATTGGCGAGCTTCACTTCATGTCTGAGGCTCAGATCCAGCCCTAGAAGCTCTCCATGTCAGATTTGATCCGCTACAGGGGTCTCTCTGGCGGGGACGCGCTGGCTCGCCAAAGCTAACGACTGCTCAGCCAACGAGGTGCGACCATTTCGAGGCAGGGAGTCTCAAGCACATTCTGCATTCCCACGTTTCAAGAGACTGTCAATTCTGTAATTGACGACTGGGCCAGTCAGAGTTGTTCAAGCTGAAGTTGAGGTCCACTTTGTTGTTTGAAGGGCGGCGTGGCTTTGGGAAGCTTCATCTTCCTTCTAGGCTCAGCTTATTTTTAAGATGTGTCGTTATTGGCTGGTTCGTCTATTGAGAAGCTGATGTGGGGGAAGTGGTTGATGGGATTCTTGAAAGATAGTCCGTTGCTTACTTGAGATGATTCTTCGATATACAACTTCGTTCCCATGGTTGGTATTCATTAGCTGGTTCGTTTGTTTTTGTTGTAGTCGTAATCGTGCACGCACTCTTGATGCTGGTTGACGCGTTCTTCAGCTCAGCCTCTGCTAACAACAGCTCATTTGCCGAACAACATCAAGGACGATACAGGATTGCAATCCAGCCAAGCGAACAATCCAAAGACATCCCGACTACTTTGTATGACATTGATGATATACCTACGATACTTTCTGCCAGGTTTTCAGACGCTGGGTTATCTTGGGAATAGGAACCAACATATCCCTCGCCGTGTCAAACTCAGTACCTACTCATGATAATCCTTTAGGAACTCATCATCATATATCCTCAAGTCATTGTAAGACCCATCACAAGCTCCAAGGTCTTATTAGGATAGCCTATTTCAAGCCTACACGATGGTGAGTCCCAACAGATCATTTCATCTACGATCTTCAACGGATTCTACAGAACTAGGTAGTGTCTACAAAAGTTATATTTCAATATCATCAAATCACTTCACAGTATGTATCTGACACCAATTGCTGTATTTGCAGTTAATAGTTCCCATGCTATTATTATTGCTATATGAGGCCATTCCGACTTTCCAGATTCCTCGTATCATTAAACCTGACCTTGAACCTCGAAATCTTGATTTCTCGAGTCTAGATCGTCCAGTCCCCAGTTGCTAAAGACTGACAAGCATCTCTTAGTGGTGCCAAGCTTCGTCCAGGGACCCTTCTTCTCCACTCTGCCATGAACCCTTGAGACCGTCACCAGCCTCTGGTTGGAGCTCTTTTTTGCAGCTGTCACTAGAAAAGATGCCTATTCAGAGTAGAGGATCATCAGTGTGCGCTAAGCTCGGAGGACAGTAGTTGATCAAAAAAGACTATACACTTTTGGCTTGGTAGCCGTGATGTAGTGACGGTTTAATTTGGGCAGCAGTGACCTTCTCCTGAAACCCCCAAAAAAGTCACATTTTCCCGCCTCCCACTCATTCTCGTGATACCATCAGTTCCATTGGCATCCATTTGTTGGTGGTCGGGAGCCGATCTACAGCGCAACTTGACTCGTCTCTAAGGGTGCACAGGCCCGCAATTGGTTGACCGCTTGAGCGCTTCTTTCCCCAGATCCATCCCTCCTTCTCAATCCAATCCATCTCCGCATCTCCTCTCCCTCTTGTACCATCGTGATAAAGTCAAAACAGAGGAAGGAGACGGAGTAATCTTTCCGCTCGACTTCAAAACCACCTCGTGGCCGAGGGACAGCTCCTGACAACTCCAACAAACCTAGGGCTCCTAAGGGGGATATGCTCCGTTGATCGATCATATTTCATCTGAATTGAATCCTCATTATGCCTATCAAGGTCAAATCGAAGAAGCTTCCTGCCCCTCGCGAGGGTAGTCCTATCTCCATCCGCCATTTGGACGAATACGAGCGCGATCTTCCCGACATTGGCACTAACGATAACTTCAGAGATGTCGTCAAGAAGCTCTCACTGTAAGTAACTATAAGTCAACATCAATTGACACTCACTGATTGATGCCCTGTAGATACTTTGTCGATGTCATTGAACTGCCGAGCACGTTTGAACAGCTGAGAACCACAGCTGCGGGGGCTCCTCTACGCATCTTGGTGGATCACCTCGCTGCAACCTGCACCAACCCAGCAATCGTCAATGCTCTTCTGTATGTATTAATCCGAAAACAATTTGCATCTATATGTTCTTCATCAACCTCACTCTCGGTCACTGAATCGTCACCCTTTTGTGGCATCTGTCTGTGCCTGCAGATGACATGCTGTCAGGGGAGCCAATCACATATCTGCTCAGCCCATCCTCAATCTGACAGCATATGCGGTGCAACGATGATTCGGAACACATTGCTCATTGCTGATGAACGCTTTGCTGACTGATCCAATCTCTACAGAGCTCTCAAGTGGCATTATGCATCTTCGTCAGAACACCGAACTCTGGGAGAATCTCGAGCAGATGCATGTGAAATCGTTGCTTGGCGATTCCTGACTAGGCTTTCTGAACGCGAGGCAGTCAATTACTGCCTTTACGAGATCCCCGATGTAGACGATGAAGATCAAGCTCAAGCTCAAGCTCAAGCTCAAGCGGCCGGCAATGGCCACACGGGCGATGAGGAGGCCGGCGAAACCGCCCCTCTGCTTTCTCATCTCCGTTCCATTGACAATCGCCGACGTGGGCCAGGCCCTGCCGGTAGCAGCCTGAAGCGTAACCAACTTCTAAGTTCTCTCTCCCGCTTGACTATGACCTCGGATGATGAGGACAGTGAGAACGAGGGCGATCCTACCTCATCATTTAAGAACCTGAATGCTCTCGAGATTGCTGCTATTGCTGATGCCAAACGGTTCCTCAGCCAGCACATTGTTCAAAAGATCATCACTACTATCTGGAGTGGTGACATAGTCTTTTGGGATAGTTTGTCTGTGCACTCTACAAAGAAGGTCCGGTTCTATAACCCTAGGACTGCAGACCCCTTTTCTCGCCTGCGCGTCCCCAAGTATCTCAAAAGCTGGGAGGTGCTGTTCTTCTGTATTTTCCTCGCCCTGTACTACGCTGTGCTCATTGTCCGAGATGAGTCACGTATTACGATCCCTGAAGTGATACTTTTCCTATGGATTGCGGCTTTCTTCTACGATGAGCTTAGTGAGTGGCTTGATGCGGGCTCTATCTTTTATGCCACCGATATATGGAACCTATTCGACATGATCATGATCGCCATCGGGTTTACCTTTGCAATTCTGCGTAAGAACTGTGGTACTTTCGACAGACTGATTTGCTGACACAATTAGGTATTATTGGCATTGTCCAGAACAAACCCGAGCTGAACGACCTTGCATTTGATATCTTGGCACTTGAGGCACTCTTCATGATTCCCCGTATCTTCTCGATTCTCAGTCTCAGCCCTGCCTGGGGCACGCTTATTCCATGCTTGAAAGAGATGGGCAAGGACTTCTTCAAATACATGGTACTCGTTGTTGTCGTGTATTGTGGTTTCCTGACCACATTTTCACTCGTGGGTCGTAATGTCTTTGCATTCAAGTCCATGGCCTGGATCTTGACAAAGATCTTTTACGGCTCGGCGCCCATCGGCTTCGAGATAATGAATCAGATCGATCCCTTCTTTGGGCCTCCTCTGATGATCATCTTCATTACACTTTCTAGCTTCCTGTTGATGGGCTCCCTGACAGGTATGCTGTCCAACAGCTTCTCGCGGGTTATCACCCACGCTAAGGAGGAGTACCTGTATGTGTACAGCGTCTATGTCTTGGAGGCGTCGACTAGTAACCGACTCACCCATTTCTACCCCCCTTTCAATCTGCTGGCTCTGGTACTCTTCCGACCTTGGCGTCTATTCTTTACGGCCGATGAGAAGTTCCGTGCTGGGCGTATCATGCTCCTCAAGGCGACTCATTGGCCCATTGTTGGCATCATCAAGCTGTACGAGATGTATCGCAAGCCAGGAGCCGTAGAAGATGAATTTGCTGGATTCAAGGGTCCATCGCGCTCTTCTCGACGCAACGGTAGGCACGCAATTGCTCAGAAGCGATCCGAGTCCAATGTCGGTGGCCAGACGCTTTCTCCTAGAGGACGAGCGAATGGTAGGAGCATCGAGGTGCGGGAGGATGATGTGGATGCGCCAACAGCCATGGAGGTGCAGCTCACCGAGCTAAACCGGAAGATCGACCAACTCACTGCAGTTATAACGACCATGCAGGAGAAGCAAGCAAGTGGAAACGGCAGTGGAAGCTCAAGTACAGGTACCACTCCCGCCTAGCTACGGGCTTTTGGTGATCGGGCCGGTCCTTGACAGCTTTGGAATATTGGAACATCTGGATTTGGGTTCGTCTCTGATCGGGTCTCATCGGTCGAGGTCAAGAGTGGGTATTCCAACAGAGGGGCCGGCAGCGAAGCGTTCCAGAAGAATTGGCAAGATGTTGGGAGTAGCAGTGGGGAGACGGAGAGAAGCGGTTCTGGACATCTGTTGTGCCTGTGGATCAGGCCGTTTAAGAATGGGATAGGATACGAGTCGGCAACGACCCCACAAACTGGTGCCCTGGAAGAAGCTTGTATTGGATTCATCAAGTTTGCATTGTTTATGAGATTATTAGGAGTTATGAGTAGCATTAGATCGAGAATTCTTACATTCCCTATGAATAGAAGGTCTTTACGATTGGCAATGAATGGATTATGTGATTGTTGAGAATGATAAATGTGTTTTCCCTATTACTTGAACCATACATACATGTGTTTGTGTTGCCTGTAGAATTTGGGTATAAGTTAAAGCCGGTCTATGCCGTTTGGGACGCTGGCAGACGGTGATCGCCCGGTATGCGGTGCCTACATATGGGCTAAATCAGTTCACTAGGTTGACCTGCAGAGTCTTTGGGTTTGTCAAAGATAAGACCCCGATATGCAATGAGATTGGGCGACGAATAGTTACCTAGCTAGGTATGTAGAGGTCCCGGTGAGCGGCAAACGTCGGCGTGGGGAAGATGGCGTGTAAGTCACAGAGAATGGAGAGCATTGCGGGGGAGGAAGGGTCGAATTAGTTTGAGACGGCTTTGATCATATGGCGGTAAAGTTATCAATGCCGTGTTTTTGTATATCGATCGTTATATGTGACTTTTGGTGTTGAACGTGGGCTTGAGCGTGAGTTTTGTTGGCTGTTAGTTACACAATACTCAAATAGCAACCTACCATGCAATTTGAACACATCTCATGAACATACTTTTGTCATGCCAATCTCAAATTCCTTATACCCATACATATCTATTAGTTCCATTCTCCGGTATCAATCGGTAGGATCCGCGACAAGCCGCTGATATCTATCAGAGTCCCTTATAAACTCGGCAACGGGTCCGAAGTCCCCGCCGAGATCGGCACACCCCCAGACTCAGTCAGTCAGAAGAGCTTCGGTTCAGCTAACTACAACTAATAAGACCCCCAAAGTTGAAGCAAAAGCTCAGGCGGTGCCCAACCAGCGCAAGGGAATTAGCAGCTACGGCTACCGCTAGTCCATGCAGTTTCAACGTTTATCCACTGAAAGGGTTGCTTCGGGGTCTACAACCTCCCATTAACTTATCTAGTGGTTTTTTTCTAGTTTCCTTTTATTCCCCCAGGAACCGGAACCTGTTTTCTTTTCGTCATACCCGTCTCCGTCATCTCATTCTTCGTACCAGACTCAGGTATTGTACTTTTCTGTATTTCTGAGCGAGTTACTGTCTGATATCACTACGAGAGCAAAGGGAAGAAGAGATCGGCTCTTGAGGATCATCATGAAAGACTCTGATGCGCCGGCGCTGGTTCTCGCCGGGACAACTACGCCCGAGCAAATCACCACCAAAAACACATGGAATACCAAGAACTTGATATCACGACTCGGCACTGACTTTCTTTCCGCTGCGAGCGCTGCTTCCATGGTAGCGCCCATCATTGCCATTATCGACCGGTCAGTAAATCCATTACCTACACTATCACCACCATTCATATACATTATCTGAGACACGCCGACATCGCCAACCTCCAAAACTCCAACTCCAAAAAAACTGACATCATGACAGCTCCATCATGGAAAACGCTTCCGGCGCAAACACCCTCGCAAACTCTGTCAAATCCTCCCTCCGAACCCTCTTCACCCGCCCAGACACAATCCTCTTCTCCAAGCCTACAGCGCTCATCTTCTGCCTCTACGGCGGAACATATCTCACCGCCAACGCCGTCGACACCTCCTTCTCGACCGTCAACAACAAGCCCGCCTCGAGCGTCACAGCCGGAACCACAAAGTTCGCTGCGTCCAGCGCCGCAAACATTGGAGTCTGTATCTACAAAGACCAAGTCTTTGTGCGCATGTTTGGCCCCCCTGGTGTTGTCCCTAGACCTGTCCCTCTCGCTTCATACACTCTCTTTGCGCTGCGCGATTGCTTGACGATCTTTGCGTCGTTCAATGTGCCGCCTTTGCTGGGACCGTATTTGGACAAGCGGTTTTCCGAGGAGATGAAGAAGAGAGTCTCTGGACTCTATGCTGCGCAATTCATGGCCCCTGCTATGGTGCAGTTCATTTCTACGCCTATGCATTTGTTCGGTCTAGACTTATACAATCGTCAAGCGACTGGACCTGGAGGAGCTGTCGTGACGATGCGTGATCGATTAGATCTTGTGCGGCGCAACTGGTTCATCAGTTCTGTCGCAAGAATATGTCGAATTGTCCCTGCTTTCGGAGTCGGTGGTGTCGTCAACATGAAAGTTCGCAAGAACCTCATGACCAAGCTGGAGTAGACGAACTCATATCCAACATATCATCTCACACTGCAAGAGAATGTTTTCTCTGCAGCTTCTTTTGATTTCAGGCGTTTACAGTTACGAGGTTACGTGACTATGGTTGCATTTACTTGTTTGATCTTGTAAAGATCCACGGCGTCGGGAGTTAATATCACTTCTCATGGTTTTTCTACGGATGGTGGAATACAAAAGAGCATACGATGACGATCCCATCACTCATAATAGACTTCTAGAACACGATAGACAGGATACTAGGTAGCGAAGGGAAGAGTCAAGACTGATACAGCCAACTCGATTAGATGAGGAACTGATAAAGCATACGGTATTCGACCCAGACCTTCAAGTGAGAGAAATGCAATTTGTTCATTACAGACAAACGCCATTGACATTGCTATTCACATGCATCGCTTACACAAATTAACACAATTGGCGCTTTCTTTCATCACGCTCTTGGGCGCTCATCTTTGCTTTCCACCTCCACCACCACCAACAAGGCCAAGATATATGTGTCTTGCCTCCTCTGATCCTCAAGATCCTTGCAATGCAAGACTTTCGCGACCCTAGTAACGTCCGCTAGTTGGAACCTATAGGCTTCTAAATGCGGCTTACTAGAACCACCTAATTGAACCTCCCCAACCATCCCCTTCCCCTATACTGTAACGCATATCACGTCCACCAGCTATCAACCCCATATGCCGAATGACCCCTCCAGGCCCTGTCACTTTCGGTGAGGAAGTACAGAAGAAGATAAAAAGTCAAGGGAAGAAAAGCACTAAGCTCAGTCGTATGATATCAAAAGAGCATTCAAAAGGCCATATACCCGCCTGAACACACATGTGAAGAAGAAAGTTTTCAAAAGAGGAGCAAATAGGGGGGATGAGAAATGCCCAAAGAAGAGACAACGAGCGTCAGGTACACTGGTCATGAAACTTATGCGTCATCCAGCTAATAAAATGGTATCAAAGAAGCATCAAGTTCCTCGCCGACGTGTCGTCATAAAATCCGCGTAGAATAAAATGGGCAAGAAAAAAGGGGGACAAAGAAAAAGAAAGAACAAGGTGTTGAAAGTATGCGTGTCGTCCATTGGGGACTCATGAGAAATTGTAGATCCATCAAGGAAGAGAAGAACGCACGTTTTCAAAGTGGAGGGCCAGAGTCTGTCTGTACTGTACTATACGGGCAAGGGTTCGGGAACGAGAATATACGACGTTAGTGCACACCCAACGCTCTTTGGTGGACTTTTCGGTTTGGTTGCCAACTCAATTCCGTCCATGCAGCGTTGCACTCAAGCCGAAACGCCGCAGTCGTCATCTCCAGTGAGCGGGCAGGGCACTTCACACGGCCTCCACATAGAGCAGAAGCTTCTCGTTCCGCTGCAGAGCAAAGTCCAAGTCGTTGTCACTAAGCATACTTGGCTTATCTCCAGTGGGCTCGTCCTTGTAAAACAGTTGGACCTCCTGTCCCGCCGGCACCTTCAGACGATCACAAATCTTTTCATAGAGTGCTTGGAATGAGATGTCTGTTGGTACTCGGATGGCAATGAGATCTCCGTTGAAATACATCTTGATCTTCATTGCTGATGCCGGTTGAGCCTGGGGTTGCATACCGTTACCGAGAGAAGTTTGTGAGGGCTGTGACAAAGAAGATGGTTGTCTTTGGATGTCAGGGGAACCTGGGCCCATCTGATGCGCTGGTGCAGCTGAGAGGCCATATGCACTGCCGTTCAAATTGTTCTGTGATCCACCAGCTGGGGACTCGGCCGATGACAGCTGTGATGCTTGTGATAGGCGGTACTCCTCTTCGTTGTCGTTCGGATCGATCTCGTAATCTCCTTCACGGGGTGCAAAGAACTGTCTCACCAGGTTGCACCTCGAAATGTAATGGGGCTGGTTCAGCATGTTCTTCACGTACGCATCCAAGTTATGGAGGCGTCCTTCGGTGATTGCATCTGTGACATAGTTGACTGGTCCAGGCATGTATGGCAGTGTACGCTTCTGTGTCCCTGTGTTACCGGCCTCAGCTGGAAATTCGGTCAGAAGAGCGATCTGGAAATCGTAAAAGTCTTCGTAATAGCGAGACAGCTCCCACTGTCGTCCGTCTTCCAGCAATGCTTCGATCACGAACCAGTACTTATCCTCTGCAAAGCAGTATCGTGGTATGCGTGCTTGTAGTGGTGCGTTGAGTTGTGAGGCCGGTTTCTGTACATGATTTTGCTGAGGTTGTTGCGACGTTCGCGGTTGCGATGCGTATCCGGCCTGCGCTCCATTCTGAGAAGGTTGTCGAGAATGCTGCTGTTGCTGAATGCTCATTCGTTCCATGCCTTGCTCAATACCCTGCCCGGGTTGCTGAGGACCGCCTCCCTCAAATTTGCCCAGTGTGATGCTGCTGTTCTTGTATTCTGCGGCCATCTTCTTCCATTCTTCCACCTTTGGAACACCAGCACGCTTTATGGCGTCACCCGGGTTTGCAATTGCCTTATCGCTTGCCATATCACGAATCTCGACAAAGGAAACGGGGATGAGTCCTGGGCCACCCAATCGACCGATGGGCTTGGCCACGAACCACTCGGGGTTCGATTGTGCGATGACGATAATAGCCTCGCCAGCTTTGGCCTCCAACTCGTCTGCTCTCTCCGCAGCAAAGTCGTACATGACAATTCCGTAGACCATGGCGCCTGACTTTCCAACCGACTTCGAATTACGCTGATGGCCTTGCTGAGGCACGGCTGTAGTGGGTGACATGACGGCTGGCGCAGTTTGCATTGCTGGGGATTCGCTGTATCCAGAATCGTGGTCGGGGTTCTTTGTGGGAGTGGGGAGTTGGCCGCCGTCGGACTGTGCGCTATCTCTCTCGGTTCGGCCAAGCGCTTGGAAGAAGGTGACAGGGACGAGACCCCGGGCGTCAGGGAGAGCTGGATTACATGCTTCGTACCAATCTTGGTCGTTTTCGCGGCCGATAACATGGAAAAAGTCGCCTCTCGAAAAGCTCAGTTCTTGGCTCGATCGTGCCTCGTAATCGTAAAGAGCTCGAATGACCTGCAAATGAGATTGGGCATCAGCGTCTAGGCTCAGTGATTGAAGTCAAGTTTGTCGTGGAACCATGGCTGTGCCGAATGTGGCAGACCATAATTGAATAGGATTTGAGGCTTGAGATTGGCTTGGGAGTGGGAGGCCACCAACCTTCTTTGGAGGAACAATGGCGACAGCCGATTTGGGAGCGACGGATCCTTTGTCCTTGTCACCTTTGATCGAACGTCGAAGAGCCTGCACGAAGCGCATAACTGTTAGCTTTTGACTCGAATATTTCTCGAGCAGCCAGCGAAACCGGCGCAAATAATGAACGAAGACGAGCTGAATGCGGCGGGGGAGGGGGTTTGGCTCAGGCAGCTGAGAAGATGGGAATAACGCCTTGTGAGGCACGAGAAGTTGGAGGCAAAGCACGGCATGATACAATAGACTAGAGAGATGGGATGGCACCACAGGCAGCTGCATGAAGAGGTATGAGCGACGGGAGGGAAAGGGGCGATGACGGACCTTCATTTTTGTGTAACTGAATGCCTCCTGGGCAGTTGCAAGTTGGGAAGATGTGAATCGCTCGAAGGTGGAGGTTGTTAGGAAAAGGATCGCAAGACGAGACGACCTGAGCAAGGTACTAAAAGTATGTACGAGACGAGGGACGACGACACGACCCGGCGGGACACAGCGGCGGGCTGGGCTACCTTATTTCGATCCAATCCGATGTTTGGTGTAAGGCAAGGCAAGGCAAGGTACAGACAGTACGCTACACCTTACAGTGGCAGTACCTCTATTAACTAACCGCTAGACCGGGCACGGGCAAGGCAGCGAGGTACAGGACGGTACAGACACCAAGTTGTAGCGGTTGCAGCAGCAGCGCCGTTGAAGTGGAGGAGGAGAGGGTGAGGTAGGGAGGGACCTGAACCTGGCTGGACCTGGACCTGGACCCTCCGAGGTAAAGGTAGGGTACCTTACAGCGAATGCCTGGGGTTGCACACGCGCACACACACAGACACACAAAGATTGGGCTGCGAGCGAGCGAACGAACGAACGAGCGCAAATGTGAGGTACGGAGTACACGCCAGGGGGCGAAGTAAGGTAGCCTGAGAGTGGGCTGGGCTGGACAATGTTCCCTTGAGTGGATCGAACGTTGTGGAAGCGATTTGTGTAAGTTTTGGTTCGTGAGAGAGGTTGACGAGATGGAGAAAAAATAGCAGTTGGCGGCTGGAAGTAATAAGGGACAAACTTGGTGTTTGCTTGCTCTGCTCTGCTTTGCTTTGCCTCTTTTGCTTCTTATTAATGGCCTGATGAGTTTGGTTGGTGCAGCCGTATAACTGTGACTGATCAGATACTCGGAATACCAACGTCCGTGGATCTGTGACCCTAGACGCGTACGATAATCAGTGATCCAAGACTAAGGTAGAGGGCCTTCGCCTTGGGTACCCTTTAACGTGATATTGACGCGAGCTGTGGGCGCCTTTGAGTTTCAACGATAAAGCGTAAAATGGCTAAGGCTGCGCTCCTCAGCGAGAAAAGATGGAGGGTGAAATTAATTACCCTTGGGCTTGGGCTTGGGCTTGGGCTCGGGCTCTCAAGGTGGGGTGATTGATGGAGGGGTCGCTTCTGACAACTAGGCGCCTGCCAGCGACGTCTTGTAAGTGGTTTTAGTGGATGAGTCTGCCCGAGAGATGTCATAAAATGGAGATGGAGTCGAGAGAAGGGAGAGAGAGATGAGCAAAATGCGAAAGGATAAATTGTAAATTACCTCAAATGACAGTCGAGTACCTGAATGGCTATGGTTGGTGGTCAGTGATGAATGGTCAACACTCATATCCAATCCCAATCAATCAATGGCTTCAAGCTTTGACTGAGCTTCAGCTATGTACATGTACCAGCCCAGCTACTACTACAGTTAGGTAGAGCATCACCTGTGGAAGCTGACATGTTTGAACTAAATGAATCCTAAAAGCTGAGCTATCCTTCTTTAGCTGTAACTCTTTTCCCTCTAAAGCCATTAGAAGCTGCCAAGCTCATCTCGAAGCCCTCAACTCGACAATCAAAGCATCCAGTCCCTGTCAACGGCGTCAACTGTCAGTCCAGCGCTTACGAGACACCACGAACTGCACACAACAGCTTTCTCAGTGGGTAAAAGTGTGCATGAGATCTGCCACACAAACACATCCTCCGCGCTCAAAATAACTTTTCACCACCTGCAAATAACCACAGTCAAACGCTTACACAGCCAATCCCTATCGTACTCTACCCCTCATAGTTACAATCAGCAGCAAAGAGGGCATCGACTTGGCCTGTTGACTCGGGCCAACCGCTCAGCCATGTCTCGTCTCATTCCTCTCTCGCTCATCCCCGGGCCACGGTCATGGGCATGGGTGTGCGGACAAATGATAAATTAGTCAGGGATCATGGGTGGGTTTATGTACGTATGTACCAACTGAAAAGTCCCTTCTCTTGTTCGTTCGTGATGCCCGATACACACACAGCACAGACACAGACACAGACGTTAGCTCTGGCGTTGGCACATCACGTCGTTGGTGACGCTAATACAAGGGAAATTTCCGCAGTGAGTTACAGGCATGGTCCGTATGGATCTTACAGCAACCTACAGTCAGTAAGTGACTCGAGAAAACGGGGAAATCGTCGCGTGGCAGGGATGCATCACACAAACTCCAGTCCAGTCCAGTCCATCCATGGATGGAACAAACAGGGGGGCCACGCAGCGATCGCATTGCATCAAAGACTAGGACTGCGACCTCAATTCTAGAAATCGAGATGAAATGATTTGAGAGAACGAGAACCAGTCTATGCATGCCATGTTAGTGCAGCATCTCGTCCCTCTTTCTCTGACATTGACTTTCAGATATCCCTGGTCAAGATTCGGCATAATACCACATCTTAACATTAATGCCAGTCTCTATTCAAGACAAAGAACCACCACATACCTCACTACGCATAAAGACACATCCACCTGACGCCGGATGTTGGTAGCCCATTGTCTTGTGTTTATGCAAACAACTGCCGCGCGCACACATTTCCAGAACGCCAAGGCATGGCTGGATGATGCTCCTTGTTAGTTGCGATATGCTACGTTCCAGTCTATAGACCTTTGTTATTGATGGCTGATCTGATGATATCATACTGAACCCCCTGTATCAACACGCAAGTGAATATACATGTAACCATCGTGTCTCCAAACTCTCTCTCTCTCTCTCTCTCTCTCTCTTTACGCGACATGTTGATCTTCAGTCTTCAAGTCATCCTCATTCCATTCAACTCATTCCTTGATCCAGTCCAACATAACTGACCCCTCCCTCCCCTGCTCACTTTTAGCTGATAATCTACCGGATCCCCCGCCAGAAAACCACGATGGATCATGGCGCCGCTGTCTCGTCTGCGGATACCGTTGCCCTGGGTCTAATCTCGTGTGTCAATCTCCCGTTCGCTTCAAAAACGACGGTTTCTGTGCATCACCCGGGAAATATGACTCGTGAAGATCAGCTGCAACTGTTTTGATGAAAACCCTTCATCCTTATCAGAATGAATATATGTAGATATGGATCCAAGTGTATATGTCTGTCTTGAAAAACACTTTGTGTAAGAAGGAAGCACTATTATTCCCTCCCTTGAGCCAAGACATGCTTAACAGAATCCTGTCCATCCCGACACTTCGGGACTCCCTGCTTCCATGTCAAATTTTCTCTTTAGGCCAGTGTTTCTCTTTCAACAGGGGTTGGTCATTGTTCCCAAGTCTCGGAGCACAGTATAGGTCATTTTCGCTATTGGCATCCCAACCACCACCAGGCGATAGCACTTAGCCAAGTAAACGCGACCGGCATTCACATTTTGAACATCAAGTACTGCACCACAAGATGGGTTCAAGGCGGGAAAAGAAGGGAAATAAAAGAGGGAATACCAAAATACATATATAGATTTTCATAATTATACAAAAGATAACTTAAGTGTTAAATAAAAAATCCAAAAAAGGGGGAACGTCCAGCCAGTCTCTCATACGCGGGCAACACAAGTCGTTCTTATCTCCACAGTACTTTGAAGGCACTACCAAAGGCCTTAACACATAATTTGCGATTTTACGCCTTGCAATAGGCGGTCGGCCTTCAACCAGAAGGGATGGCCTGGGTGTGGTTGTCACAGACAGCACGGGGAATCTCAGTAATTTAAACACTATAGTTTTTAAACACGGTAGTTGACGTCGGGACGACGACAGAAGCGGTAGTTATGCCTGGGATTCGAACAATCGATCAGTGTGGTCGACACAAGGAGGGCCTCCTGAAAGAGTTGCCAACTGCGCCCCGAGTCCAGCCAGACATTCCCAACAGGGGTCTTTAGATATTTGTCTTATATAGGCACTGACTTTCACAGCTGAACAGCTCCACTCCAACACTTACATTTCAACATGACATCAAGAACATCGATTTTTCGTCGATTCTCTCATTCATTAAAAAAAGACTGGAATACGATCAATTTCTACTTGTTAAGAATTACCAACCCACAACTCCCAGAAACGCCAAAACTCTTTCCATCAACCTCGTCCTGGTTCCTGCTGAGGCCAGTACGCATTCACTTTGCAATGATAAAGCTGGCGATTACAAGACCGCCCAACAATCCACAAGCCAATTGCCGACCCCAACAGTACCAGGAACGAGATGACTTTGAGTTCCTGTCTGAGTTGTCCCATCAAGCCCACTGTACCTAAGTTCCCACCCAACATCCAATTTTGTGATTTGTCGTACAGAAAAAGTGTCGCCTCGGTCGATAGAATGGAAGCTGGTATTGAGGCTACGGTTAATTGATCAAAGTCCGAGGCAAAGCAGCATAAGAGACTTATGCATAGACTTAGCCCCGGGTGGCGCGTAGTAGAATGGAAGACATTTCGTTGCCACCTAAGCAGAAATGGGGGTATAAAACGCCGAGTCGTCCACATGAATGAAAACGCATCACAAATGTGAAAGTATCATCATGTCTCGTCGATGAACATGACGACGGTCAAGCCTCAAGCCGTGAGACGTCGATTGAAGTCGCAACGCAAAAAGGAAAAAAAGAAAAGAATCCGAGAAAGAAGCAATAAAGGTTTAGATCTGGCCCTTGATATCAACCTTTTGGAACGCCGTGCTGCGCGCACCCTCAAAGAGGGGACCGGCTTTCCCGGTCAAAAACGCGATGTAGTCTGTTCGGTCTTCCAACAAATGTCGACCTTGCTGATCGATGATGAACTGGGCTGCATCAGCATCAGACTCGAAACCGAGTTCCTCAGTGATGAAACGAAGTTTCACATCCGGCTTGTATCTGTACAATAGTTAGCAATCATGATCAGGGAAACCAACAAGGAATGGATGGAACTTACGCTTTGCAAATATTGCACAACGCAGCAAGCCGTTCTCGGACAACAAACATGTCCATCAAGTATGCACCCATGTTAGGGGTGTCAAGGTAAAGCTGGAAGAACTTATGATAGTTGCCCAACGCCAATGATGATCGCACTTCTAAAGCATGCTTAATCGGCTTCTCCCCTTTCTCTGCTGTGGTTAGATCTGCCAAAGTGTCGTTCAATCCAGTTCGGTTGGCCGTGTGGATGAAATAAAGAATGCGATATGCCTTGAATTCAATGGGGTTGCCTTTTAGGCCCATGCCATACAATGACCGCAGTTGGGTCTGGCACTGATTATACTCACCAATATCCCCCTTCTCCAAGGCAATTCGGGCATGGATTTCATAAACGGAAACAGTAAAGTCGTTCTTGATATGTTGCACAGTCAGATCTTGCCTCATAGACTTGAACTGATCACAGATGTACGAATAGTTGCTTTCTCGCTTCCACTTCTTCTTCAGGAGTTCTAGAGTTTGACGCAAAATGTGTTCAGGCCGAACCTTGGACGGAACTGGAGGAGCGGTAAGACGAAGATACTTCTTCTCGAGTACCTCGCATGTGCCAATGATAGGTCCAGATGAAGGCGGAGGCGGACTGGGCGACCTGAGCGACTTGTATTCGTTCTCGAACCGTCGCTTGCGCTTGTTGGCTTCCTTCTGGAACTTACTTGATTTCGGCAGGGGCTCGTCCATGGAAGCACGCTTTTCGGGGGAAGGATAGGAAATACGGTCCTCAAGTGAAGAACGCGAGTTAGTACGCCACGGGGGCTGGGAGTTGTCATTACTGGCAAAATCGGCAGATTTCCTCTTCTTGGAGTTGATGGGAACATGGAAACTTTGCTTGATATCCGCATCACGTTCGGCCTTGACTAGGGCCTGTGGGAGGGGCATGTTGTCCCAATCGAGCGTGTATAACGTGCCGTTTTCCTTTGCGGTACCGATGGTGCTCTTAAGTTTAGCCTCGATTTCCGCGCGAGACACGGTGGGTTCGTCATTTTGGGGGAGGAAAGATCTTTGAACATAGCTCCGAACAGATTCGGGCCAGTCCACTTTGGACTTGGCTTGCTCAGGTGTCGGGGTTACACCATTCACGGGAGAAGCGGGAGACATTTGATGTTGCACCGGGGGCTGTGGAGGCACGTAGCCGGCATAAGGAGCAGCTGGCGCTGCGTACTGACTGAATCCTTGACGAACGGCTACGGGAATGAAGGCTGGATCTGCATTTCGTGTCAGGGCTGTCGGGCGAGAAAAGGAGATGTCGTCTGCGGGCAGTGCGGGAGACAACTTACTCGTTGGGTAGGCGTAAGATGTCGGGACGGTTTGCTGAGTTACGCTCGGCGCTTGCTGCGCTGGCCAGGTTGGCATCATGGCGTCGGAATGCTAGCGGTGCGAGTGGTTAGTTTCACAAACGGGTTGGGGAGAAAAAAGATGATGCCGGGCGGATAATGGCAGAAAGGCGAGATGATGATGAAGGGTTCCTTGGGGAGTGGGAGTGGAGGTTAGGTTAGGTTTCTTTGGGAGGTATTTTCGTGGTCAGAGGCATGAGACAAGCGGTGGCGGTGTGGTCCCTGCTTATTCACGGAAAAACCGTGCTCCGATGGAAGTGATGCCCGAATCTCAGTGAGTGTTGGTTTAGGTAGGGTAGGATCCGCTGAGTGGAAGCTTATCGTCAACAGTGGGGCCGTCAACTGGAGGGGCCGATCCAGTCTCTCGTGCCTTGGAAGACTCACTTGATGCTGAAGTACTTCACTGTAACCTTTGAATCTACTTGGAGTCGAAACAAAGAACGAGCTATACCGACTCTTGTTTACTGTTCTCTGATTGGAAGATTCATCAAGCGTTTGTCTTCTAGCTTGCTTCTGTTTGCTGCAAGTCATCGTCCACTTGCATCATCGCTCATCCATTCATCAAGAGCCACAGCATTCACTTCTCTCTGCTTCAGTCTCACCCTCATGACGGATGTTTCTGAAACACATAGACCTTACTACAGCACTACGGCCCTCGTATCTTCCAGATGAGGTGCTCCTATTTGTTCAGGACAACGTAGGCTTGTATGAGGGGTAGGTTGTTCTTGGCGACTCCAGTTGAGGCTCTGATATTAACACGATGATAGTAAATTCAAGCTACCCAATCAACAAAATGGGCAGGTTTACTTAACCTCACATCGAGTCTGCTATGTTGATAAGCAGGAGCCCCGTACGCACTCCGTTGCTTTGGATCTGAAAGATGTTGAACGTTACGAATTCTATGCTGGCTTTCTGAAGTCATCGGCTAAGGTGACTCTGATACCAAAACCGCCAAAGCGATCATCGTATCACAGTCGTGCTCTGTCGAACGCATCAAGCTCACAAAGAAATCTATCTGGATCACCAGGACTTTCTGAATCTGCTTATAGGGCACCCCCTGAGCCTCCAGCTGTGACAAGCGCAACATGGGTCTGCACTATATGCAGTTTCTCAAATCCGGTCCCCTCGAACTTTGACCCTACTTCGGCAAACGCCCATACACCTCTACCGCCATGTTTAGCTTGCGGGATCAAGCCGACCTTGTCTCACGTTCTCAAGGCTGCAATCTCTGGTGCGAGCAATCGCTCAGTAGCCTCACCAGCTCTAAATGCACCTCTCCCATTACGGCCAGCTCAATCTGGCACTCGACCTCTGTCTGAGAATCTGGACCAAAAGCCAGCCTCAAGCTTGCCCGATGCTACTAATGGTTCAAACTCGACTGCATCGTTCCAATGTCCTCGTTGTACTTTCTCAAATCATCCTTCCTTGATGACTTGCGAGATGTGTGGTGGGCCCCTGATTTCACAGAATGTCCCATCATCTATCCAGCAAAGCTCCACAGCTGATACCATAAGGACTGACTCTCCAGGACCTGTACTGGACCCCACCAAAATCAATAAGAATGGAAGCGATGCCCCTGAGAGTGTCAAAATTTCTTTCCGAAGAGGTGGTGAGAAGATATTCTATGAGCGACTCAAGGGCTCTATGACACAGCGCAAATGGCTGCTCAGAGATGCGCCTCCTGTTCCAAATAGCCGTGGTGCGGATGAAGGATCCAAAGACACACCGGCCGGTACTCCCGGACGACAGAAGGGGGTCGGTATTGCTGGTCTGGAGCAACTTGGCTTGAACATGCGCAAGAACAATGAGTTGCTGATAGGCAGTGCTTTCGAGGATCTGGAGGCTCTCATGTCATCTGCTAAGGAGGTCATCGCACTTGCAGAGCGATTCGCACGGCAAACAAATAACGGGCAAGGCAACGCATCAGCTGAAGAGAACGCCATTCTGGCGGAATCAGCGAGTCAACTTGGCCTGGTCACAACAAAGGATATTGTTGGTGGCGGGAGTTCCGAATCACTGTATTTGTCAGAGCTCGCCAGGAACTTGGCTGAGTTTCTCACCGATGACTCAAGAGGAGTCCTCAAGAAGGCAGGCGGTATCATAACCCTCGTCGATCTCTGGGCTATGTTCAACAGAGCTCGAGGCGGTGTCGAGCTCGTCAGCCCAGCAGACTTCGAGAAAGCTGCCAGGCTCTGGAGCAAGCTGAAACTGCCCGTTCGTCTGCGCACCTTCCGCAGCGGTGTCATGGTTGTCCAGGCTCGTGATCGTACCGACGGCACCACAGTCAGGGCCATACTTGCATGGCTCCGCGATCTTCACGAGTTTCCTCCTGAACGTGAAGTGCCTTGGGACTGGCAAGAGTTTGGCAGAGGAGTTACAGCCCAAGAAGCTGCGGAACGCTTTGGCTGGAGTCTTGGTGTTGCAGAGGAAGAGTTGCTGATGGCGGAAGAGCGAGGAGAGTTGTGTCGTGAGGAGGGATTGGAGGGTCTCAAGTTCTGGGTGAACTATATTGATCCGGGTGAGCACAAGAAACATAGGTCTCAAGCTCAGAAGGATAGTGATGAGGTCATGAAGGCATTGAAAGCAAGCGGACTGTTATAAACGAGGTAACGACCATGTTGGATTATATAGCATAGACATATGTGAGTCATTCACAGAAAATCAAAGAAACAAGAGAAGATTGCAGGATTCGTGTGGCATTGCCTTCCTAGAAAGATAACTGAGGTGCGTTTTCACAAACATTTATAACCCGAACTCCACATTATTCGTCTACCGAAACTCCGAAAACCAAGTCGTCAACCAGTACTCTCTCATAAGCCTGGCGGTTTTAGATACCCCAACAGACTCTCAGACAACAACGTGAGTGGAAAGATGTTCCACAGCCTCTTTGATGGATCGCAGCATTCGTTGATTAACACAGAATGGGCATCGCACGGGTCGGTCATCTTGGGTTATAGGCTGTTCCGAAGTAATAGGAGTGAGGGTGAGGTTAGTAGTCATTTCGTGCGCTGGTGTGGTCGTGTAGCGCTGGACGGAAGTAGCACGCACGGTCGGTGTGGTAAGAATGCTATTAGGTTGAAGTCCTGCTCTTTCAGCGCGTTCACGCTCTTCTCGTACAGCCGCTGCCTGTTCTTCGGCAGCTTGTTCTTCTTGCTGAAGCTGGCGCAAAGCATTCTGTAAAACAACTTCAGGATCATCATCGGCGTAGATGGGCTGGTCAGGCTGAGGAGGCGGGATTGAAGGGGGATCATGCGTCATCATGAGAGGTGGTGGAGGCACTTGTTGAGGAGGGCCTGTCATTCTACGGACCACTTCATCGCGCACCAAGGCACATGTGTTGAGGGTGGGTTCGATACCAACAGCGCGTATGATTTCTTCTTTGACCGCAGCTGGACTTGTGTCAGGGGCGACGCTCATGTAACGAGGGACACAATCTGCCAGGTATCCTATATCTTCGGCGGCATTGATTCCTCCATCCCCATGACGGCGTTGTCGTCTGATCAAGAGGCCATAACGTTTCTTGAATCGATGGATCCAACCTGGAGAAAATTCAGGAGGGTTTTCATCCTTATATCGCGGCAACTGTCCGAATATTGATTTTGCCTTGTCGCCAAGCTCTTCATTGGTGGGTTGGCGACCAGATGCTTGGACCTGTTGATACCATATAAGGACGAGCTTCTCTACGTCAGGCCAGTTTCCGTAGCGCAGACGGGAACCCGAAAGTTGAGGATTGTCACTATCTAGACGCGAGTACTTGGGTGACAATGAGTGTGACACGGTGGATTGGCTTATTTGCTGGCCATACTGAGAGAAGAACCATTCGATACAGGCCTTGTGCGAGGGGCGGATAGGCTGGCTATTAGCCCATCGACGCAGAGCACGGCGTTGGTCAAGTGTTAGGGAATGTCTCTCCTTTGGCGATGCGCCGACATGATCGCCGACATGGTCAACGGAGGTGACATCGTGGCCTACCTGAGCGACGGCATCAACAGGAGAGAGGTCCGGGGCGGGAGCGGCGACAAGGGCCGGGTCGGTGGTAGCAGCCGACATGCCCAGGACGGCTATCTCCTTAAGGTGTGGGTTCTCGATTTTGGGGGTATTGAATTGGAGATGGTGAGGCTATCGTTGTAACCGAAGGACGTGCGCTTGGAGGAGGTGGGATGTTTCCATTAAGGAGATAGTTTGATGGCAGTTTGGCGAGAGAATGTGGATGGCGGGGGAGGAGTAAGCTTTGTATGGACGTCACGTGATGAGTTGGTCAATGAATTAGAGGGCAGGTGCGTCAAACGGAGGATTAGGTAATCGTATTGTATAGCAAAATAACCATGATCATGGCATTGTAGAGATTAGAATACCCTTGGAATATGGCCATGGCCTTTGCTTTCGTCTTAATATCAACTTCACCAGCGTTCTTGTGCTCTTGTCTCAATAATATCATGATATTGAATGTTCTTTAATGACCTCGATATCTGCCTCCTCGATAACGTACTAGACTGAATCGCTAGTCCTCATTGTTTCAGCAGCTTTGATAGAAGCATGGATGTCCACAAGGGTCATGGCCATAAGCATGCCAGGATAATTGGACATGGGGTTTCCTCCGTTTCGGCACAAATTTCCATGTTACCTAATTAGAAAAACGCATGCATGTCATGATCAGTCCTCGTAAGAGGATAAACTCGTCGCTACGACGATTCGCCAAGGCGTATGGTTACAGTCATATCCAAACTCTAGTGAGCTGTCACTAGAGATTCATGCCAGTTTGAGTATAGACCAGGAGCTCATGTGTCAATTGAATAACTCGGCCAACCGTTGAGAGTGGGTAGAAACGGGACGGACAGGAATACAACCTCCGGACCGGTCTCGCACTGACTCTCTTATTAGGCAGTGCAACGGATAACGGATGATCAGGTTGAAGAAAAACAGAGATGCTGCTCTAATAGTTTCCTCGTTCGCCTACTCCTTACAAGCATTAACCTCAAACTATCATAAAGATTCGTTTAAGCTATCCCCAGAAGAACTCGTCAGACTCTGATAAAGCAAACTAGAGAGTTGATTACATGACTAGCGGCTGTCGATATGTCCGTCAACTTCCTGATCAGGTATACCCGCTCTGGGCATGAACCATGTCGCCACTTGGCTGAGAGTTCGAGAACTTTGAACATGTGCGCACTAGTTTCGTCTGCATGGCGATCTGCCGATACACTAATAAGTCGATATGTACCTGACTGGTTGACTGTGTGATATTTCTGTTCCTCTCCAGCCGTTTCAGTTTCCTTTCTCGCCCTTTAACATGCCAGACATTGATTGAGATAACGACTTATATGTACTGTAGGTAGTCGTCAATACGCAAACATTGCCACCGCTACTCGCTTTACATCATTCCCTACCCTTGTCGTCGACTTGTTCCAGAACAACCAGAAGAATCCTCCACCATGGCCAGCACATTGGGAGACCACGATGGCTCCATGCCACATTATAGAGTTCCAGGAACCGCTAGATCTTCAACGGCTGCTTCGACGACATCTTCCTCCACAAGAATTGCCCTCTTCAACTCCCTCACTCCATCCAGTACAGCCCTGGTCAGCGAGTGTGTGGATACACCATATCGCCCAATACCAAAAACCTTGAAGATATCTTGGCAATGGAATAAACTGCGAACTTTCTTTCTCGGCAATGATGGCTGCTCAAAGATGTTTGCTGTATCAGAACACTCTGGACTTTTCGGCCGAAACTCAGGTTCACCTTGTCTTCTCCTTCACAACGGACCAACCGGAAAGGACGAAATACTAGCAGCAGCTGGCGAGACGCTGCGGGACGGGTTATCTGACCCAGGTGTTGTAGAGAGTATTGTCAATGTATCCGCAGCCCCTGGGTCACACATCGATACTAGGGTTGCCACTGAGATCGTGCAGGCACTATACGATGAAACCGAGCAGTGCGTGGTATTCCGATGGGCAATAGAAACAAAGCAAGCAGAGACAGTACAAGACTGCAGCTTTGTTCGGGAAGAATTCGAGTGGTCCATGACACCGCTCCAAGCGGCCAAGGATCCTAAATACTGCCACGAATTCAAGCTTTATCGAACTGGAGATATGAAGGCGCCATTGGAATACCTCGCCATGGCCTCGTGGAAGGAGGCAGCATGGAAGACATGCAAGATTGAGTTCTCTGATAAAGCAATACAGCAGAACTTTGGAGATCGGTGGTCTCTAATGGTGGTGATGTCTGCCTTGAGAATGTGGCAGCTCGGTCGAACAGGACAAGCATCTTTGGAGTATGTATCGAACTGATTGGATACTGCTCATTTTACTTTGTATCTTAGCGTTGTTGTATTTACCAAAAGTAGAACCGCACATAAGTGTGTAATAGAGATTATAGATTTAATGATGGCCACCTGCAGTGTAAGGCTGTGGACACAGCGATAAGATTGTCTTCCTCTTACGCTTTATTACATGCATCCTTGCTTCGAGAACATTGCCCTTTACGGAAAGACTGAAAAAAGAGAAAGAAACTCACATCATAATCAATCTACGGCGAATTGGATATTCATGTAACAGAAAGGGGATTGATTTTGTCTTCTTCTTAGGTCTAAGTCCATATGTGATTCGTAGGAGAGAATCAACTACATATCCGCATACGGGTCCAGTAACATTCACGTAGCGATGCTGAAGTCTCAACAGATCCAGTTGATTGATATCGATCAATGAGACACATATTGAACTGCGAAGCACGAACATGATAGACAATAGGGTATTCAGTTAAAGCCAGTCCCTTTTGCTGAGAGGGTCAGTTCAAAGTGAGTTAGACCCCTCGGATTGGAATTCCACGAATCCTCGAATTCCATGTGCCAGGCAGGGATGCCAGCGATGGGTAAAATCAAAGTCTCCAAGCAACTGCGTTGCACTCGAGGCGAACCATGGTGGGAAACATGACAGTTAGCATTCCTTCATATAATGACCACTACGCAGCTTCAGAAAACCTCAGTCCATAGAGATATGAAGGACATTTTCTGGATCAGAGTTCTTTATCGACTCCAGCCAGCTCCGTATCAATCACGGTCGCATTTTGAACCGGCAAGGTATCCTCGAATGCATCACAAGGGGAGTGGTACTTCATTGTGCCATAATTGGCGAAGCCGGCTTTTGTTGGTATCTGAATTCGGCTGTCCGGCTCGATGGACAGCTCATGTCTGCATGACTTATAAACGTACACCGCATCCAAACAACCATACAACCATCGTCTTCGATTCGGCCGTCTAGTTCTTCTTGTCCTGCTGATCAAGGAAGTCCCTGGTATCGTGTTAGTCCATAAAAACTCAGCATAGTCGAGTGAATTCGCGCACTTGATGAAGTCAGCCTCGTCGGAGCTGGAGGCGTTGATGGGAGGAGTAGCGGTGGCAGTGGGCTTGGAAGAGCCGCCAGAGAGGGCAAGCTTGGTACCGACGACGAGAGTTCCCAACCAGGCGATAGCGAGCTGTCATTCATGTTAGTTTTAGAAGTCTTTGGTCTGCGGCGAGCGCAATTGAGATTGAACGAACGTGGTGACCGGCGACCTGCTTGCCAGCAATGGTGTAGTAAGCGCTGCCAGCCATTGTGAATAATTAGACAAGACCGAAAAGGACGAATTGGGTGATGACGAAGGGCAATGGGTGGATGTTCGAATGTCGCGGTTGAGATAGTTTGCCGAGCTCTCAAATTCAACTTGGAGCTTGTGCCTGGAATTACAGGCCTAAAGTGGATGAACTGCCCCAGAGTGTGCGGTTATTCTCCGGATTATATCGAGGTGATCGGGATCAATCGGATCTACGGAGGCAACGTCACTGACCAAGGATTCTCAACTTTCCTGCAGCAGCCTCCACTGCAGCCATCCCAGTGGGTACAGGGAAGGTAGCGGCGGGCCATCAAAATGGAAGCTTCTACTGCTCTGAAAGTTTGCTATCGCATCTTTCTTTTCTTCAAACAACCTCATTAATCTGTCTTTGATTCTCTGTTCGATCTATGAAATGTCTTGGTGGGGTAAATCAAAAGACCCCAAGCCGGAGGAGAAGAAGAACGAAGCAACTCAGATCAAAGACGCTATCGTTGAGAAGCTTCCCTCGAAGGACCAGCTACCAGAGAGTGTTCAGAAAGCTGTCAACAAGACAGGAAGAGACGGAAATGTCTTTGACGACATAGCCGATGGCTAGTATGTGTGTCTCTGGAAATGTGTAACATCAGCTAATCGAATATAGTGGCCCCGACTCAACCGACACCAATTTTCGATATGCTGCCTATGCTACGCGAATTAAAACAATTCTTTTATCTGCGCATCGATATGTCGCCTACACTTCGGACATTGGAGAGTCGTTCCGTCCCGTAGCTCACCCGAATCTCGTTCGCGCTGCCTACGGTGTATCCTGGCTGTATCTTATTGGCGATGTCTCGTATGAAGGTTACAAGTCATACTGGCACAATCAGCGTGTGTTGAACCCCAAGGTGCAACTCTCTCCTCGACAAGAGAAGGTTACTGGCCTTCCTGCTACCGAGACACGCCCAATCGAGCCAGGTACGGTTTCACCGCTCGAAGACTATCGCACTGTCATGGTCCAGCGCGCAATCTTCCAAAGTGTCGCCAGTATGGGACTGCCTGCTTTCACTATTCATAGTGTTGTGAGGTATTCCGGCCGCGCCATGAAGAATATGAAGAACCAGGTCATCAGGACATGGGCTCCAATTGGCCTGGGCCTCGCAGTGGTTCCTTTCCTCCCAGCTATGTTCGACGAGCCTGTCGAGAACGCTGTTGAGTGGGCGTTCCACAAAGGATTCGAGACATTTGGAGGTAAGGCCGCAGTAGGCAATGCGCCTATGACGGGTCGCGAGGATTTGCTGGCCAAGAGGCCAAAGGAGAAGGAACTGTAATACAAGGCTTTGCACCACAAACTTGGCGTTCTGGGAGGTGGAAGGCGCTCAACTCATGTTTTAATGTTCGATCAATGTATAGGAATATTGTTTGCGACGCAGAGTCGATCGCTGACTTATACCAATCAAAAATTATGCAACAATGAACTCTGTGGTGGAGAGACCCCGCGGTCAACCTGGTCCCTGGAAGTGGCTGTGCGCCAACGGAGCTTGTAAGTTATTAACAAGCCTGTGATTCTTACTCGTGATTTATTATGTGCATGATTCACAAAAGCCCTTCGGGTGCTTGGCTTGTTCTTCTCTCTGCAGTCGCGCCTCATTCTTTTTGTCTTTCGACGTGTCAAAGCTTGTGGCACACTCGTTCGTAATCTGCCAAGCTTGGTCATACACGGACCCTTCCAGACGTTTCCTCGCCGCCGCCTTTTGTATCTGTCATCTTCATACGAGCACTTGCGACAACACCTCTGCCTACGGGTAACACCGCCTTTCTAACATTTTTAAATACGAAACATCTTCACCATGGCGTCATCAAACACACCAGAAGCTCAAGATACCAGCTACGTCGAAATGCACGACAAAAACGAAGCCGCGCTGATCGGCAAGCACTGCGAATATGACTACTGCAACCAACTCGACTTTCTCCCTTTCTTCTGTCAGTCATGCCGAAAGACATTTTGTCTCGATCACCGAAGCGAAGGGGCACATAAATGTACAAATCCCGGTGCGTGGGCGGAGCGAAAGCGCCAGAGAGAGCTTGCGCATCCAAGCATTGGACAAGGGAAGATTCTAAGGGACAAGGTGTCCCAAAAGCCTTGCGCGTCGCCTGAATGCAAGACTACAATTGGCACATCTTTGACGCCTGGTGTACACTGTCAAACGTGTAACCGAGATTACTGCCTGAAGCACCGTCTAAAGGAGGACCACAATTGCAGTAACTTG
The DNA here is from genome assembly GCA_013396025.1 of Fusarium phyllophilum. Taxonomy (NCBI): domain Eukaryota; kingdom Fungi; phylum Ascomycota; class Sordariomycetes; order Hypocreales; family Nectriaceae; genus Fusarium; species Fusarium phyllophilum. Next base: position 12,736 of record JAAOAQ010000222.1, on the reverse strand, counting down.
ATACCCATCGGGGCTCGGCCTATGCAATTCGATGTTGGTCAGAAGACAAAGACAGCATTCGACAAACTGCGCGCATGGGGTTCAGCAAAGAAAGAGCAAGCTGGCAGAGCTTTGCCCAAACCAAAGCCAAGCTCTGCATCAGCACGCATTGTTGCTGTAAACAACCTGAAGAAGACAGCCAAGGGCGACGACAAGACACCTGTTGAGAAGAGAGTGTATATATATGTGGAAGCCGAGGCAGAAACAGCAAAAGCCAAGTTTCCTAAGGGGGGGTTCTTTTACAACAAGGATTGGGTTGTAGGCCGAGTTCTGGATGCTGCAGCAAGGAGCCTGCAGGTACAGAATATTAACAACCAAAGCTCAGACGAAAAGGACAAACTTCGTGTCTTCCACGTTGAAGGAGGCAGAATTTTGGAGTATAACGAAAAGGTTGGAACGGCGTTGCAGAGTGGAAATACTGTGGTTTTGTTGCGTGGCGTTGGACCAGCTACCCCAGACCTGATTGAGGCGTGAGCGTTGTGTTTTACCGATAGAGATGCATGGCCTGGCGTTGGGCAATTTGATACCAAGAGAAATGACATCAACATTTTGGTTTACTGAGACAATAGTGTCCTCCCATATTTGTGGTTTCCATTACTTCGTCTGTATTCCAATATGAGAATACTATATTGCCTATCGCACGTATTCTTACCGTGATTTGTATGTCTTCTACCAACCATTTCCAAGTAAACAACACAGCAGGCTCTAATTGAAGAGTATAAACTCTTACCATAATTACTTGATTTTTGAACAAATTAACATTTTGCTTACTGTTACGATTGATTTGACGCCCAAGTTCATGTTGCTGCCTCTATATTTGAATCACGTGATTGCGCGTCTACCTCCCGTGCTCTCGTCTTCTATGACGAAGTACCCACCACGCTCTAGTCTAAGCCGTTCATCAAGCTTTAATTCATCCTACTTCGCAGAATGCGACAATCTTATTTACGATACCAAGATGCCTCCTTTAGTACCACGCAAACGCTTGCGTGAGTCGCCACCACCTGGAGAAGGCAGATCATCAAAAGCAGTCAAAGAGAAGCCCGACTCATCACGGCGCAAAGCAACGCTGTACGATGATTTGGACGCATCTGCAACACCAAACTCAAACTCGATTCTGCATGGATTTGGAGATGACAACGATGATGAAAGCTCTTTGACATCGTTGTCAGAAGATGAATTTGAGGATGTTGTGCCACCGAATCAACCGAAAGCCAATGAAGCGGACTCCGAGGATGATGAAGATATTGAGTTTGAGGATGTCCAAGCACCAGTCGCACCACTACCGGACGCCCCGGTAACATCCGGGGACTTGGAATTGACACTCACAAGGGACACTAGAATCTCACTCACAAATACATTTGACAGAAAAGGGCCCTCAAAACGTGAGAGGAAAGTCCGGCATGCCACACATTGCGTTCACGTCATGTTACTTCTGTGGCACAATGCTACCCGAAATGCATGGCTTTGTGATCCCGAAGTCCAGGCGACTATGATCTCTCATCTCCCTCCAAGACTCTGGGATGAGGTGGATCGATGGAGGCGCAACAGTGGTCTAGAAAAGAAGCCGACACCTAAGAAGCCAGTGAAGGAAAACGCAAAATCAAAGGGTAAAGGCAAAAAGGTCCAGGATCGAAAGTCGCGCGACTGGGGTTCAGAAGCCGAGAGACTGGAAGAAGGGGCTGTTGATATGAGTCATGGAGACCCCCTATTTCGACTTATGCAAACATTATCAGCTTGGTGGAAACAGCGTTTTCGAGTCACAGCGCCAGGGCTGAGGAAATGGGGATACATGTCTCTTGAGCGATTGGACCGTCTTACGAAAGCGCAAAAAGCCGAATCTCATGATCCAGAGCAATTTGGTGAGAAGATCTCAAACCTGGACGATTTCAGACATCATGCGCGAACATGTGAGGGGAGCAGGGATGTAGGCGCCCAGTTATTTACAGCTTTGCTTCGTGGACTGGGCCTTGAAGCACGAATGGTCGCAACCTTGCCTTGTCTAGGCTTTGGATGGAATAAACTTGAGGAGGCCGAGCCAGAAAAGGGTGGAAGCGCGGACCAGAGAAAAGAGACACTCGAGAAGAAGGCGAAAACGGCGACAAAGAGCGCGGCTACGGCAAAGAAGAAGTCAACGAAGAAAACGAAGGAGCCCACGAGAAATCCGACACGGAAAACAAGACCCAAAACTGAGGTTGAAAGCGACCTAGATGATCTGGAGCTTGAGTATAAGGATACTGACGATGAATCTGTCGTTGAGATGGATGTCACGCCAAGGAAGACATCGGCCAAGACACCGACCAAAAAATATGACGCCGACATGGAGTTTCCGCACTATTGGACAGAAGTCCTATCGCCAGTCACTAACAAATACCTGCCCGTTGATGCTATCGTCAAAAACGTAGTTGGAACAAACCGAGATCTCATCGAATCATTGGAACCCCGTGGAGCCAAGGCCGACAAAGCACGTCAAATCATGGCATACATTGTGGCTTATTCACAAGATGGAACCGGCAAGGATGTCACAGTCAGATATCTGAAACGGAATATGCTTCCTGGCCGTACCAAGGGAGTGAGGATGACACCAGAGAAAGTCCCCGTCTACAACCGTCATGGGAAGGTTAAGAGATACGACCAGTTTGACTGGTTCAAAACCGCAATATCTGGATATCTGAGAGGCAGCAAGGACCACCCTGTAACCGAAGTCGATGAGATGGAAGAAGCAACAGATCTGAAGCCCGCCAAGCCCGAAAAGAAGGAGGTCAAGGAGGGCCAGGAGACATTACAATACTACAAGCAGTCCAAGGAGTTTGTCCTCGAGCGGCACTTGAAGCGTGAAGAGGCACTCAGGCCTGGAGCCAAAGGTGTCAAAGTGTTCAAAAATAAGGGCAAAGGTGGCAAGGTCGAGGAAGAGGATGTGTTCCTTCGCAGTGATGTTCTAAACGTCAAGAGTGCCGAGACCTGGCATAAACAGGGACGTGCACCACTGGCTGGAGAGCAGCCATTGAAGAGGGTACCCTACCGCGCGGCTACGATAAATCGCCGGCGAGAAATCATGGAAGCAGAAGCTGCCACGGGACAAAAGGTCCTGCAAGGGCTCTACAGCTGGGAGCAAACCGACTGGATCATTCCACCACCGATCAAGGACGGCGTTATTCCCAAGAACGAATACGGGTATGTAACCGATTGCTTTTTCAAACTCGAATCCACTAACTGAACCGCAGGAATATCGATTTGTTTGCTGAACATATGTGCCCTGAGGGTGCTGTGCATGTACCCTTCCGAGGGGCTATGCGTGTTTGTAAAAAGTTACAAATCGACTATGCGGAAGCCGTTGTGGACTTTGAATTTGGTCACCGAATGGCTGTACCTGTTATCCAGGGAGTTGTGATTGCGGAAGAGAACCATGACATGGTTATGGTAGAGCTCGAGAAGGATGAGGCAGAACGTGCACGAAAAGAAGATGAGAAGCGACGAAAGAAGGCGTTAGCTCAATGGCGCCGCTTCCTCATGGGCATGCGCATTGCAGAACGAATTCGACAGGAGTATGGCGAAATCACTGATGAAATATCCGTTTTTGGTCATGCTAGAGACTCGGTCCAGACCAAGAAGCAACCACAGGTTGAGGATGAAGAGATGGCTGGCGGATTTCTTCCAGAGGGGTATGTGGAAGAGGAAGAGGAGGAGGAACCCCCAGCCCACCACACTTCGAGCTTCTTCCCTGCTGTTGATGAGGACGACGATGGCGATGATGGACTAGTGATGGAGCACGATGGCGCAGATCAGCAAAGAGTAATGATGCAGATGGAGGTTGACAGCAAACAAGAACCGGCACCGGAATCGGAGGTCGGAGCAGGGTCGGAGTCTGAAGCAGAGCCTGGACCGGTGAACAAAAGGTTCGATGCAGGGCTGAAGCATGAAGAGGAAGAGGAACCTGAACTGGATCCGCAATCCGAGGCAGAGTCTGAGCCGCCACAAACGAGTGCAAGGACAAGGAGGCGAGGTCCAGCGAAAGTGGCCAAGAAAAAGCCTTCAGCTGGACGTGCAACGAGACGGTCAACACGGAGCGGAAGGAAAGTTGTCTCGTATGATGAAGATGAGGTTGGAGATTCATATGCTGAATCTGAGGACGATGAGTAGGCACTGCCCCTGAGCGGCTCGGCTCAGTGTAATAATACATGATAGTAATGTGATAGTACGAATAATGATAATACCTATCAGTTGTCAGTTTGCAGGGACGGGAAGTATCCGTTTGCTAAGTTTATAAGCTAACGAGATGAGTATTGACTCTTGGGCCGACAAACCACGGATCTGTGCATTGGCGGTTTGATGGGATACGAAATTTGTGTAACGAGAAACTGATTTGTTTCAACTCTCTCAGCTAGGAGAGCGAGAGGACAGATAGTTGAACGGGTCTTATACAGCATCATGTAGATATGCTTTCTTCAGTATTATGCTGTAAGGTAGACTAATGCATATACTCCTAGAGTGCATGGATTATGCGAATAGACCTTCTAGGCTAAAATGATAGGCAGATATTTGACCTGGCAAGGAGTTGTTGGGTTGTATATTCAGCTGAATGACCAACTAACAGCCCCTCACTCATCTGTCTGGCCATCCACATTCATCCACATACATACGTGCATTTGGAGGAAGCCATCTCATTTGATTGATTTGATTTGACCGAGTGAGTGAGTGACTCTTTGATCCCCTTCCGAAGAAACCTTATACGCCACAAACGTCGTGGTAGCTTTTGCTCTGTTGTACTAAGGCAAAGCAAGTTCTAGTTAGGTGCAGGCTACTAAGACTAGGTAACTAGACGACTACTACATAATGCTACCATTCATTCAAATTGCATGTCGCATCGTATCATACCCAAGTGCGACAGCTTATTTATCTACCTACCTACCCAAGTTACAAACCAACACATTGCATCCCTCCCTCCATCACGAGACCCAAGGTTTCCTCCGTCATCTTTTTTTTTGGTTGAACTTGAGCGTCTTTATCCCTTGAATTACTCCATCACCAAGACTGACTCTTGTCTGTCGAAATTCGTAATAAACTCCAATCAAAGAGTGTTGTAGCCTCTATTCTATTCTATATCTTGGCTTTTGTCTTCACTCATTCGCTTGCTCGCTCACTCACTCACTCAGCTCCCATCTCGTCTGACTCTTTTACTCCGCATCTCGTGAGCGTCTACCTACTTTATTTTCTCATGAAGTTATACCAACATTATGAATCTTGGACCCCATGGTTGATGAATTAATTCTCGAAACATATCGCTCACGTCCTCTGGCATATAGCGCCTCCCTCTGACTCTCTCTCTATTCTTCAACTTCTTCTCCCCCCTTACATGAGTAGTTTCTTATCTCGTATTGTCAACTTCCATTTCATTGTTTGCGAACCTCTACTCTATTGAAGCGAGCGAGGGTTTGAAACGAGGCAGCTTCGAACTGCGATAGTGCGATCACTGAACAATCGATCAATCAATCGCTATTTATCCATTTTCCGATGGAGTCTTGAATAAAGCACAAAGAAGGGATAGAAGGAGCTGGTCATTCATTCTCTCCCCATCTATTATGAGCGAGAAAACCTAGACGCCTTTCAACCTTCTCTTCTCTTTTATTCTCTCTGCATCGTCTTGTCTTTTATTTATCTACTCTCCAAACTCATCCATCACTCAACCGACCATCTTCAACCGACGTCGAATTAATCAACCTCAACATCACGATACGGCCTCCATCATTCACCTATAGCGAAACGACATACAGGCGATTAGTTTACGCACAGCTTCTACTGTGCTGAGTATTCACCGAAATACCTACAGAATCAGCATCTTTGTCGCAGGTAAGAATATGGACGTTCTTCTATCTCATCCATGGATGTTCTTGAACAAACACACAAACAAGCAAACAACAAGTCAAAACTTTCTTCACGCCGCAAAGTCGCGGGCTGGCTTCTCGTATACCTTACTTCTGATCCCTCCGGTGCCAGAGAAGAATGCCACTTGCAATCATGGACATAAGCTCTCGTGTTTAGCCGTGGCGTCATTATCACCACAGACGCCGCCTTTGTCTCTCAGTCACGACGAACCTTGATTCTCACTTGCTTTGCGCACAAAGTTGCTTCGGGTGAGCCGTGAAAAGTGGAAGAGGTCATCGTCTCGGTGTGAGAGTGAAAGTCGAGGGTTGGTGTGAAAGTACGACGCCAACATCTTGGTTACTATCCATATACTTATGGGACAGTCGTTGCAAGTGCTGAATCACTGTCGCAATTAACTCCTTCTGGTCCCCACTGCAACCGTATCTTCCCTTCATTACATATGCTTTTGCCTACCAGAGAATTTATTTGTGAAGGGCGTCTGCTTGAGCAGTGTCAGCTGGCGGCAACACATCATCCACAAGCTCTCGGAATGGAAGTGATACAGATCGATCCACCTCCAGATTATAAACCAAACGCATGGCTCTTCGATACCATGAATTCTTGACTTCATCTCATTTCTAACCTTTATCATCAAGTCTAGGCCTCAACTTTTGATCATAAGCAAGGAGCCAAAGAACTTGACCATCACGAGGATGGAGGATCCCGAAAGCGAGACAGAAGAATCATCTCCGCCTCTACAAGACACTTGCATACAAGAAGTAACTGCTCTATTTCCCGACATCTGCCTTGAGTATGTCAAGACGATTGCTGGCCCTCTCTCATTCGTCCCCCATGACGTGATCAATCATCTCCTCGATCTCCAAGAGTCTGGACAAGTATATCAAAAGGCACAGCGACCAAAACAGGCCATCGGCAAGAGGAAGCGCACGGCTGAGGGACAAGATGACCAAGACGAAGACGAAGTCGAGAAACTACAGAACAGACTCTCCGAAGCAAAGCGCAAATACAGTAATCTCGAAGCACAATTCATTGCTCCCAAGAGTGCCCAAATGTCCACTATGTAAGTTTATCTCCCCGTCGACCGCATATGTTCCGTAATCAGGTGTGTGGCTTTTGGTGTAAGAGCTTCGTGCCAGCATGGGCGAGATTGGGGCTGAGAGCTGTCCAGTTAACCTTTACACAGCAGGCAAATGATCGCAGGGGAGTTCCCACTGGTGCCAGTCAAGGTCATTCAGCAAACCCTCTCTGAAAACGGAAATCGTCTTTTCCCAACATTTAATATCATCAATACTGCCCTCAATGAGGCAAGCGATCATCGCCCGTTGCCTTGGAAATTGAAGAAGACGCCATCAGTGCCGGTACCGCGATACAAAAAAGAGAGGATCGACGCGTCCATACAAGCCTGCTCTAACGACTGGGAGAAAGAATTGATGAAGGAGCTCGAGGCTGCTCGACTAGTGCAGTCTGACTTAGCTGAAAAGCGTCGAGCAGAAGCATTGGCCGAGGAGGCCGAAAGGATGAACCTTGAGTCGGCAGATGCAAGAGGAGAAATAACTGAGTGCGGATGTTGCTTTGCCGATACTCCATGGAACAGACTCGTCTATTGTCAAGGCGAGGATCCTCACGCTTTCTGTATCAACTGCGCCCGCCGACACGCAGAGACACAAATTGGCCTTTCAAAGTACGAACTTGAATGCATGTCCATGATTGGGTGTACGGCTGGGTTCTCTCATAGCGAGCGCCAAAAGTTCTTGAATAAGAAACTGGCTTCGGCAATCGATCGAATTGAACAAGAAGCCAATCTGCGCATGGCCAAACTGCCCGACCTCGCCAACTGCCCCTTTTGTCGTTATGCAGAGGTGTATCCGCCAGTGGACGTTGACAGGGAATTCCGGTGCCGAAACGACGAGTGCAAAATCACGAGTTGCAGGCTTTGTAACTACAAAACACACATACCAAAATCCTGTCAGGAGGCAGCCATCGAGAGAGGTGTCGACATGCGGCGGGAGGTAGAAGAGGCTATGTCGAGAGCTCTCATCCGCACATGCAACAAGTGCAGCACCCCTTTTATCAAGGAAGAAGGCTGCAACAAGATGACTTGCACCCGCAAAGGATGTGGTAACGTTCAGTGCTACGTCTGTTCCAAGTCTTGTGACTATAATCATTTCAACGACGAGAGCCGAGGTGGCAAGCAAGGCAACTGCCCCTTATTCGAGAGTGCTGAAGAGCGTCACGAAAACGAAGTCAATGCAGCTGAAAAGGCAGCTAAGCAGAAGGTCTTGGAGGAGAACCCGGAGCTTGCATCAGCGCCCGAACTCCTGAATTTCAACATGTCTGAAAAGGTCAAGACTGACGATATGAGGCGGAAAAGCGGGTTCAGACAAAGATTTAGGGATCGAGCTGATTTCGTACCTGGGCCGCCGAATCCGCCATTGGGGGGGCAAAGGCCATTTCTCGATGTTCCGCAGCCGCAGCCGCAACAGCAACCGCAACAGCAACCGCAACAACAACAGCAACCACAACCGCAGCATCAGCATCAACATCAGCATCGGCTGCCACCGGAACTGCAGGCACTGGCACACGGCGCAAACTATCTTCGTCAAGAAAATCATCTGCTGAGGGAAGCCCGTGGGCAGGCACATAGAGGAATCCGATATCACCTTAAGAATGCATTTGATCGCCTTGGTAACAGAGTAGCACCACCTGCGCCAGTACCGCAAGCACAACACATGGCAGGTATACCGATCCAAGCACAGCAACAACAACAACAACCCCAGGTCGGAGCGTTCCCAGTAGCACCAGGAGATCCGGGCCCAGGGATCCCAGGGATACCACCGTTTAACCTTCAAGGAGCGGTAAATTTCAATCAATTTTATCCATACATGATGGGCCAATTTGACCATATGGGTAACTGGCGTGGCCCAGGGTAGCGATGACTGTGCTTAATGAGCAAGAGGGTTTAGTTGAGGGGACAGACAGGTGCCTGTGTAGTTACTTGACGACAAGTACTCTCTGGCGAGCGGTGCAAGAAACGCAAAGGCCAGGGAAAAGGGAGCAAGATTATGGATCCAGGAGGGCGTTACATATATTTTGTGGGATAGTCTCATTTACTTCATGGACTGCGAGACTGGGGTATTCGTCATGTTATTAGATGGCGCTAATTTCTTTCAACAAGCAATCAAAGTAAATCATAATATGCATATACAGCCCACTAACTAACTACCTGTTTCTCCCGAATCGCTCATGCCACTTCCCTTTACCGCCACCAAGCCCTTTCGCAGTACCAGAAGACACATCAGGAACAGTATCAAGTTCCACAGTTTCCTTGATGGTCGAAATGATAGAGATGCCCTGCTCAACAGGTCCATCTGACGATGTAGGCAGAGGCGTAGGTGAGAGGAGCATGAGAGCATTCGAAGTGTTTTTCTGACGAAGAGCATATGTCTTTGTAGGCGTTTTGATAACAGCCGATGAATCAGAGGACTCCATGGTCAATCTGACTAATATCAGCATAGTACTTGTGAGAGGAGTGAGAGTGAGAGTGAGAGTGGGTGTTGACTTACACGGGTGCATCGTCGGATTCGAGAAGAGATAATAGGTCCGGAGGGAGTTCGATGAGGCGATAGTTTGTTGGGGAGGGGTTGTGTTGGACTGTGATACCGCTTGACTGGCTTGACATTGTGATGATGGTTTGTTTTTGGTGATTGCGGAGGTTGAAAGGGAGAGTGTTTGGTGTAGGAGAGAGAAGAGGGACGTATCATGACGCGCTAAAAGTGAAGTGGGCAATGGGTCCACGCGAAGATCTCCCGTTGGAGTTTGGAGGCTGAGAGGAATGAGTTACACTGAGGGGCAGACAAACTTTGCAGACATGATTGATACATTGATAAATAATTGACCTTATGACGACTCCGAATAATTATGAGTCAGGATATAATCAGATTGCCAGGTACAGACATATGCTTACCTACTAAGGTATATTGAAGGATAATCTGACAGAACATCTTATCTGAGCTACCCCTCTATCATGACGGACGAAAGACGAAATTGAGGGCTCTTTGAGAGAATTGCTACATACTAGAATGTATAATTGATCATAAAACTAAAATGGAATACAAATTACAAAAGCGCAGGTTCATCGCTCCAAGCATAAGATAAAAGAAGCTTAAATTGCTCTTGCTGACCTCTTCCCCTCATCAGGGTCGATCAATGAGCAAATCTCACTCTCACAAACAGTACGACAATGAGTAAGATGCTCAGACCCAACTTAGAAGGAATGTGTACAACTACCAATCTGTTTCAGTCATTGGATGTCAGATTATAGCCTCAAGAAGGATTTAGCCACCCTTGCTGTGTAGCGTATAAATATGTAAGAGTAGCAGCTTTCTGTGCTCTTTTCCTCGTTACTTTTCCATTCATCTTAAAATGACCATCACTAATTCACACAAGCATGAGAAAGTCGACGTTGTTGTCGTCGGCGCAGGCCTTTCTGGTCTTCGCGCCGCTGTCGATGTCCATGAAGCTGGTCATTCTGTTATTGTTCTCGAAGCTGGCGACAGAGTTGGCGGCAAGACTCTGAGCGTCGATGCCTCTCACTTGGGAGGTAAAGTCGATCTGGGTGCCGCTTGGCTCAATGATACGAACCAGAGCGAGATTTACAAGCTTGCGCAAGAGTTTGGATTTGACCTGATCGAGCAGAGAGCCACTGGATACAATCTGCACCAGGATGCAACTAGCAATGTTACCAAGATAAAGCATGGTACCGGAATGCCTGTACCTCCAGATGCAGCTGATATTGTCCAGAAACTCCTTGAGAAGCTGAACAAGTGGGTTGACGAGATTGACCCAGGGAACCCTTCAGCTCATCCTGAAGCTGAGAAGCTGGACTCTATGACGTTCAATGAGCTCAGCGTAAAGTTTCTGGGTCCTGAACTCGGTCCTGCTGTTGCTGATTCGGCTACGAGTCCTCTCCTGGGTGTTGGGCCAGATGAAGTCAGCGCCTTGTTCATGGTCGACTATATACGCAGTGGTACGGGCTTGGACAACATGGCTTCTGACAAGAAGGACGGAGGGCAATATTTGCGCAACAGACAAGGTCAGTACCTCAACTCTACCATAGAGTGAGCCTTTAGCTGACAAGAAACAGGCAACCAGACCTTTTCGATCCGTCTAGCAGCAAAGCTCCCAGAGACGGCTGTGAGACTTCGCAGCCCCGTCAAGACAATTAAACAAGGCTCTGATGGTGTCTTGATCGAAACAGCCAACCCGAAGCAGAACTTCCGAGCCGAGAGGGTCATTGTCTCAGTTCCCACGTGTCTCTACCCTTCTATCAATTTCGAGCCGCCGCTACCAGAGAGCAAAAAGACACTAGGCGAAAGCACTGCACTAGGCTGTACGTCTAAAGCCATCTTTGTCTTTGACAAGCCGTGGTGGCGCGACGCTGGTTTCAGCGGTATCATAGAATGCGAGACAGGCCCAATTCACTTCTCGCGAGATACATGCTCACCAGAAGACGGACAGTACAGCATCACCTGCTTTGTCGTGGGTGACAGAGGCAGAGACTGGTCCAAGTGGTCATATACAGAGAGACGAAGAATCGTGCTGGAGCAGTTCAACGGAGTCTTTAGTGGTGTCGGTGTAGAGGCACCTGAACCTGTCAATATCATCTTGCAGGAGTGGATCAAGCAGCCCTGGATCTGGGGTTGCCCGTCACCGGTGATGATGCCGGGAACGTTGACGAGTGATAGTGGCAAGGCGTTGCGTGAGGTGGTTGGGAGAGTGCATTTTGTAGGCACTGAGACTTCGTTGGTCTGGAAGGGGTATATGGACGGTGCGGTGAGGAGTGGGATACGGGGAGCCGAAGAGGTTATTCGGGCTTTAAAGGGAGAGTCAGCAGAATAGCCGCTGACACCTGCTGCACCTGTGGATTAGTTGTTTCTTGTTTTATAAGTAGAATCAGATATGGACATTCTGTATTCGTTTATTATAGTTCATTTATTTACAGCGAACTCATATTCCTTGGCAATCATATACAAAGCCTTATCTGTTGTCGGAAATACCTAGCTGAACGCGTCAGACACGGTCTATGGAGACTTTAAATCGGCGGGGCTCTCTCTCTAAGTTTAGCGGTCAATGCCTTGGAATTTAGCAAGGGAGCTCCCGCTGATCCCCGCCCAGGGCATGGTCAGCATTGAATTTGTGTTTGACCGCTGTTGTTGAGATTAGGTTTTTTGTTGTCCAGGCCACCGAGTTTATTTGGGACACAACATGTAGAGAAAAGGGACCAGGAGCAAGAGAATACTATACTTGGGGCCTTATTAGTGTCATGCTAGCTGCAGCCGTGAATAGCAACAACAATAATAATAATACAATATGATTCAGTAGCATGTTTGTTGTTACCATCATGTGTTGTTGTTGATCAACTGTTGGTTGAATGCTACATCAAAAGTGAATCTGTGTGACGGACGATCGTATCGTATCGTGCCCGCTGTAGGGACCTGACCTGTAAAATTTAGTGGGTTCTTTGGGGCTGGGCCCAGCACAGTTGGTGTGCTAACCTAACTAACTAACTAACTAACTTATTAGTGTGTTTACTTTCGAAACCGATGGGACCCACTTGTTCGCTTGTGTTCCCGCTCCCGATTCTGGGCTGCCTTTGTTGACTCCCAGCTCCCGCCCGACTACGGATACGGCCAAAGCTCAAAACCTCCAAAACCAAACCCTCGTCTTTGTCTCTGCTTAGGTTGTCTTGCCTTGCCTTGTCACATTTTCTAATCCTAGCCAATTTTTTTTAATACTCTCAACGAAACCCCCCCCC
>JAAOAQ010000220.1:0-18769 GCA_013396025.1 Fusarium phyllophilum | reverse complement strand
TACTTGCTAGCAAGCTAAGCCTAATATCTTGTCTGAGATTAAATTCTGTACCTACTAAAGATATTATACTTAAATTGCCTACTGCTACAGGTTTCGCAGAAACCAGCTATTCTCGTCAGTATGGTCTTTCACTACATCATGAAACAGAATCAAGGGAGATGAAGGAGATACAACTTGGACTCAAATTCCTATTCGTGGTCCAACCATCAACATTTTGGAACGGGATATCATCAATGATGGAACTATCTTGTAACGTTATACCAAGGAAAGTATCAATAACACGCAGGTTGTCACATAATCAATCATTCGGTCACATCATTCACTCATCCTCCCGTAAGACATGATAACAGTTTTCTCCTTATGCTCGCCACTCTATTCGTAGAAGATAGTCTCTAGTTCTCGTCCCCCGAATATTGCTGTTACAACCCAGCTCTTTAGAACGCAACCCAGTGACCCGAAGAGAAGGAGCCTCGAATACCATACTGAAAAGCATCGAAGCGAAGGAAGCCGCACGACTCGCTCTCCAGGTGGGTGACCACTCCGGCCAGAGTGGCGAACACTCTGAGGCACCCTCTGTTGGGGCAGTGGTAGATTTCCTGCTGGTGACGAGGAGAGGCCAGATGCTGGTTCAGACTCGACAGCTGTCTGAACAAGGCACCGCAGAAGGAGCACTGGTACTGTCCATAGTGAGCGTTGAAGGCGAGAGCTGTTGCTTGATAGGTCACCGTCTCCTTCCAGATGATGGGTCTGTTACCGATGGAACTAGTGGGATCATGGCTCCTGACTTGCTGGTGAAGAAGGTCGCGGTTGAGAGGTGCGTTGGGACACGCACCCTGTTCGAGATGGTGGACGACGCCACCGGCAGTATTGTACTGCGCCGGGCAGAAGGGACAAGTGACGCCTGTCTGGTAGCCTGGCACGCTGGAATAGTTCTGTCCAAGTCAGTGTTTGTTTATGTCTCGTTGCCCTGTGGTAAACAAACCTGGTTAGGGGCACCCGAGCCTGAGAACTGCTGATGATACTCCGCATAGTGAGATCCGTTGTAGTAGTTGCAGGAGAAGGCCTCATGAAATCTCAGCTCTGAGCATCCACGGAAGCCACTTCCACAACCGGTACATTCCCAGTAAGGGGGGATGTGACCCAGAGCTTCGCAGTGTTGATCCCGGGAGGATCGTCCTGTGGGGAACTGTCGCTAACAAGTTCCACAAGAGTACATCTTCGAGTAGGCTTAGTAGTTGTTGAGGCGATTTGGAGTGTCTTGTCGTGAAAATGAAGGTAAAGTTTGGAAGATGATATTGGGCGGACGACGAAAGATGGGAGTCGAGGGGGGTAGAGGAAAGGAGTATGTATCGGGAAACGGTTTATAACGGGGAAATTGAGAAAAGGCTGGCAAGAATAACTTGGTGGGTGGCCTTAGGGTTATGTCTCGTCCGATGTTCTCAAGGCTTCAGGTTGCTGTAGGATTGCGTGTTCAGCAGTGCTCAGTGATACCCAGTGCAGTTCAGCAGATGGGAGCCTAATCCTTCAGGTATTATTACCTAAGACATACAACACTGATACAACATGACATTCTAAACCGACCTCAGATCAATGACCAGTGTCTTCCCATCGACTGCCGGTTGCTCAACCCAGAGCAGAAAGCACAAGATACAACATCAACATCAAGCATTACCATCCCCCTATGGCAAAGCTATCATCTTATACGGATCGACAATACTAGTAATACTCTTCTGCACCTGCTGAAACCTCATTATCTTACAACTCTCACTCTCAAGATGATTTATCAGAGCCGCCAACGTCTTGAACTCCTTCCCACAAGACCGCTTCACACAATGATACAAACTCTGCTGATGTCTCGGCGACTCAAGATGCTTCCTCAGGCTAGTAAGGGTCATGTGCAGCTTGTGGCATAGATAACACTCGAACGCTTTGGACCAGGGGTTCCACGCGGCAGTTGGGTTGATGGCGTACGTCTTCTCGCCGTACCATGCTAACTCTTTATTTGTGATGAGACTGCGATGGTCACGGTTTTTGATGTAGCGGTAGAGCTTTTGGTGGTCCATGGGGACGCGAGGACATGAACCTCGTTCAAGATGGTGGGATAGACCTGTTGCTGTGTTGCAGGTGGCTCTGCAGAATGGGCATTTCACTGCTGATACGCGATGAAGCCTGGAGTTTAATTGCTAAACAGAGTTAACAAACACTGGCTTAGATACTGGGTATGATCTTACCATCCGGAGGTTATTGGCGTTCATAAACTGACGATTGCAGTCCGCGCAGTGAAAATGTCGTTCAATCTCATGCTCCCTAATCTCAGCCTACGTAAGAGCCTTATCGCCGCATAAATGACATTCAGGTGCATTTTGACGCCAATGCTGTTCCAAGTTCATGTGCTGACGACGGTCATACTCGTCGTCGAAGCAGTCACTACAGCTATCGCATTCGAATGCTGGTGAGGCGTGGCCTGTCGCTTGACAATGTTGGTCGCGAGCTTTTCTACCGGCGTAGAAGAGTTTATCGCAGTCTGTGCAGTAGTAGGTCATCCTGTTGACGGTTGTGAGCGTTGAAGAGGGTGAGAGCGGTTGTGAAAGTTTGAGGGGTTGGGGATGTTGTAATTTAGTTAATCTCGGGTGAGCTAAGTTTCAGGACAGAGTTTTGGTGGTGGCCATCCAGAACAACGACTGAACATGTCCTACATCTATGGTTTTGTCGTTCGTAGTGTTCTGTCGTACATGCCTATATTCCATCGTCAACCATATCTTAGATATTCTGGATATGAAGTCGATATTTGGAAATGTCAACAATTCGAAAGTCAACAAGACTAAAGTAGTTTGGGAATAGTGACAATCAAGTGGATCCAGGGACCAGACAGCTGAGGTTATCACCCATCAACTGGCTTTTTAGTATATGAATGATCATTTACAGATTGACCGCAAGAAATCCATTCATATTTTTCGAAGACGTGAGATAACTGAGACTATTAACCATTATTCGTAAAAATGGACCCTATCCACCATGAGGGACAAGTGGTATCATCATCAAGAAACAAAGCAATCCCTTCCGACTCCATGCTTTTCATAACCCGTGAGCAAATAACAAACCATCAAGCAATACTGCATCTTCACCCTTCAACGACTATCTCATCGACCATCTTCATGAACCTCTCGCGATACTCCTCTGGATCCGCCGTGATGCTCATCGGTCCCTTGTGCGCAACCTTGTTAAAGATCTTGACAATCTTCGTCAACGCCCTCGCCTGAAAAGCATGCTTCGCCCAGAAAAAGTCCAGCACAACACATCGATACGTCCACTTCCCATCGACATCATCAACACCACTTCGCCAGCGTCCAGCATCCGATTTCACAACTGGAACTTCCATACCTTGAGGGTATCGTACCAAGAAGAGAGAGTAGTCCACTGCGTTGCGTGAGGCGAGGAGTGCAGAGTCCGCGAAGAGGAGCGATATAAGTTCCTGTTTGGCTTGGTATGTAACTCGGACTTTGTCGGGGAACTCGTCGACGAGACGCTCTATAACGCTGTTTGGCACAAGAGCGCCGTCTGCGATATCTCGCTCTGGGAAGAAGTAATCGTTGGGTTTGAGGTCATACGTCTCCCACTTCTTTCCTTCTTCGCCCTTTGGCTTTCCGTAGAGTAGATTCTCCATGACAATGTGATGCGTTGGGGCGGCACCGATCATACCACCAATACTCGCCTGCGACGAAACCACCAGATCCGTGATCCTGACGAGCAAACTGTGCGGCTGAAACTTCATGTGTCCGATATAAGGATCCAGCAACTCCTTGACGAAGAAATCATGCTCAAAGCGTCTTGGCAGCGATTTAATGAGAAACTTCTCATTCGCCGTCGTGAAAAACGTGGAACCACTGTACCCTAGATCACCAATAGGTATGAGCTCAGCATTGTCTTCCCCATCAGTCTGGAAAGACTCATGATATTCATCCTCATTAAGCTGCCAGACCTCTTTGCGCAGAGCAAGAAAGTCGACGGAGCGATAGCGCTTTAGAAGGAGACGGAAGAGGCGGAAGAAGGCGAGTATGGTTTTGATGATGCCCTTCTTTGACTTGCCGTGGCGTTGGCTTAGAGCTTTTGCTATTGAGACTGAGATGCGGGATGAACGGATCTTCATGCCTGCGGTTTTTGGCCGTTGCGTGGACTAAGTGTAAAGGTTTTGGCCAATTTTGAGGCTAGAATTTTGTGTGTTGTTCGAGAAGCCGTTGGTGGAGGGGTAGTCAGTGAAGATGGTGGAATGAGAGGTTGGGTGAGGCTGACGTCACTGTATTGTCAGTTGAGGATCGAGATCGAGACTCAAGTTCCATGTGCTTCCAACTTGTGCAACACGACATGTTTTATAGAGACAAAAGTAGACAATTTCTCAGTAGGAAAAAATATTATTGTATCAGCGCTGTATATCCTGTTCATCCCGGTCATTACCGTTCCATATCTATAGTTCTGTGTATCTGTATGTATGTTTATAAAAAGGAAACCCATCGCTTGCTTTGCGCCAGTCGCTTCAATCCCAATCCCATAACAAAGAAAACAATAACTCCGAGCAATTTCCCTTGTTACTTTTGTATATCCGCTGTGATAAGCCATCCTGAAACAACTGACGCTCTAATATCATGAAATACAGTAGAAAAATGAATGTGTGTTCAGCTTAGAAACTGAACAGTCCACTTCGTCTTTTACCCAAGGGGTAGACGATCAGTGCACTCATGAACAAACCGACACTGATACCAATGGCAACTTGAATGACCTTTAACAAGACGTTGAACGCAGTTCCTTCGAGGTTGCCCATTGTGTTCATGTCAGATGCGACCTTTGTTCCGTTCTTGGTAATCTCGTCCGCCATAGTGATGCTGGCTAATAGAGAACCTCCTGCTGCTAAGCCAGAAGGAACCTGCACGAAAATAGCTGGAAGCATAGCTGCAGCTGCGAGACTGTATCCGATCTTGCGGGGCTTCTTCTCGGGCTCTTGATGTTTCTCTGGCGTGCCGGGTCGAGACTCGGGGTCATCGAGGGTAGGGGGGGACCATGAGTCCGAGTCGATTTTCTTCTTGGTATACCGTGGTCGAACCCTGAGCTTCCACCAGTCGATAAAGTCCAAGTATCCATTCTCGACATGCCGGCCCAGTCGAGAGTACAAGTTTGCGAGAATACCGATTGCCAGGGCACCCAGCATATTGGAGATTTGGCCGTTTCCTCCAAAGTACTCAGCGCAGTAACTGTTGACCGACCATCCAGCTAAAGCCATCCCGACCATAACAGGGGTTTGCTTCCACTTGGCTTGGTTGATGAGACAGAGACACATGGTGAATCCCGGGACGAAGAGGAAGTACCATTCCCGCCCAAGAGGGTTATCGCACGTTGAGCGACTCGTTGCGTTGCTGTCGATCATACCGTAGAGCGAAGCGCCGATTGTGATACCGTATCCGAGGAAGAGAGTGTAGATGAGAGCGTGCACCATACGTACACTACCGGCGACGAGGTTATGGCTTTGAAGTTCGAGGGAACTACAGAGGACCATGTACCCTGGAAGAATCAAGGCGATACTACTCTGTGCCAATGCACTGAAGCAGAAGAGTTTGCCATTCTGGATCGAACCGAATGCTCGAGCGAAAAAAGACGTGATAAGGGCGGCCGAAACTTCAAAGACATGGGCGTATAGTTCATTGCTAGGCGCCAAGACAAGCTGAAGAATACCAACGATACATCCGAGAAAGAAGGCGATAGGCAAATCGATGAACCGGCCCTGGAAAGCGAAGGGCGCAACGCAAACTGAAGCGACGCCGTATAAGAACACTCGAATCCAGACGTTGTATTTATCCTTTCGTGCGTTGACGTCGTCAAGTCGTTTCGTCGCTTCCTCAACGCCAATCTTGTCGTGGACAACTTCTTTGTAAATGTTGTGCACGTCTCGAAGACGACCGAGGTCGATACCCTGCGGTACACGAACGAGCTTAACCTCAGTGGTATGCGTAGTACTATCATCAAAGCTGATAATCATACAACCAGGGAGGTATAGAAACTGAGCTTCAATCTCAAGGACACGAGATGACATGGTCATGTACTCTTCCAACCGATGTGTAGGCGCACCATACATCATAAGAGCCCTGCACAACTTGAGCAGATATCGATGTCGTTGGATAATACCCGCAATATGAATAGTGATCCTCGCCTTGTCGCGCTTCTTCGGCGGCGGCGGTTGTTGCTTTATCTTCTCAGCCCACTTATCGGAAATATTCGCTGAAGCTGGCGCCGCAAACATAGAAGACGACTTCATCAACTCCGTGAGTGCAAGCGAAGACGTCGAGTGTCTGTTCTTGTGGTAATTGAATAAACCGCTCGTCGGTCGTGAGCGAGGCGGTGATCGGATAGGAGGCGTTCCGTTAGATGATCCAGGGCGGGATATAGGTGGTGAGTTGCGCGGCGACATTAGTGGTGTACCCGGATCCTTGGGTGTGTTCATACCGCTACCTGGTGCTCTATCATCGTGATATAGCTTCAGTAGCGAGGAGAGAATACCGCCACGGTATTGGTCCGGTCGGGGGACGTAGTCGTGGGCGTATGCTTGTTGAAGAACAGGTGTAGCGGTTCCAGATGTCGGCCCGCCGTTGGGATGCTGTGTGAACAAATCCCGTTTTCCCTTGCGAGTATGAGATCTGACGAGATTCTCAGCCGCAGCGTGATGCTGAAAGCGATCAGAGTTGGCTATACGCTGTCGAAGACCGAAGTATCCTCCTGCATCTTCAATGGTGTTTGACCCAGCTGGCGGTGAGATCTTGGGATTATCATAGTCCTCGATCAACGGCTTAAACGAGGGAACTTCCTCGAGATCAAGCGATCCCCGTCGTGACCCAGGGGCAGAGTAACTCCCCACCGAAACAGCCAACCGATCAGCTCTCTGTCTCGCATCAGCCATAGATCGATACTGTCTCTCCGTAGTCCTCGACTCCGCCTGGTCCGCCTTTTCCCGCTCATTAGGATCATCATAGCTCGTATTTCTCCTAAGCGCAGGTCGTGGTCTCTTTGGTCCTGCTACATCCGGGGTATCTGGTGCGAGATTCTGAACCTGTCGTTTCTTCTCCTGCTCAGCGGACAGGATCTTTGTGAGAGCAAGGCTTAGTTCGTAAGCATCTGGTGCATTAGGCGGTAATTCCCCAGGCGCTAGTTTCGGTGAACCAGCTGGTGAGAAGACGCCTTCATCTGGACGCTGCTGTCGTGGTTGTTGTGGGCGAGTTGTTGAGTCGCTGCTCTCACCGGAGGAATCTTTGCTGGAGTGGAAGCCTACTCGCTTCTTTTCCCTGCGGAGGGGAGTGTGTACCAGACTAGGTCTCCCGCCGCTGCCACTCCCACTATCATTCTGTTCAGATAGCATAACTAACGAATGAATATTTTTTATGGTGATAAAAATATCGGGTCTGGAAATTGGGGGGAACAACGAGGTTTAAAGGACTGGGCCCCTCGAGGGCAAAACTGAGTTTGGATGATTGATCATGTTGTCGATCAAGGGGGGCATGATTTACATACTACTTATTCTGTGTCTGTGTCTGTCTGTGTTGTATACTCTCGCTCCGGGGCGAGAACAAGAAAAACAAAACTGGGCCTGTATAGGTTTTTCACCCTTCGCTGTACTGTATCCGTCGTGTAGTGTACATTTTGTTGTGGCTACGGGGCGGCAAACTTGCGTGATAAGGACTGTGGGTCGCCGAGAGCAAGCCCGAGACGGGACATGCCAGGTTTAGCTCGTTCACTGATTAACTAACTATGTGATGATGCTATATAAGTCGATGGATATGATGATGATGGTGTGCTTGGTTCCTTGGTTTCTGGGCCTATAAAGGGCTCGTCATAGCATTCGTGGTATGTTGTTGAGCTGGTAGTGGTACTGGCGATATCATTTTTGGTGTTTTTGCGTCGAGTCATGAAAATTGGTTCTTATCTGACACCCATTGAATGGCAAAACATTCGTCATACATTGTGAAAAATACTTAATACACTGGAATTCTCTTCAAACCAAGCAAACTCTTTCTTCTTCCCTTGCTCAACCCACGCAGGCCAATCCTCGCTTTCAGACCTGTCGTCTTGGACCTGTCTCATCATGTCTGCTCCTCGCCCTTCAATTGGTCCGGTTAAAAGTGTGTCTCGGGTTATCATGAAAAAAAGAAGCAAACGCTCGGATTACTCGTTCGGGGAGGGCGTGAGATAAAAAAGCAGACTGCACCCGGGCTGCCGGTACAATATTAGAAGCCAGAGCTAGACGGGGAGAGCTTCCAGCGGGCTTCTTCCACCGCCACGTGCGGGCCGCTGAGACCTTGACGTGCCCTGTGCTTCAGGGGACGATGAGCCCTGCAGCGATCGGTTAGGGGCCCGGTCGGTTGGGCGCTACGGATACTGGCTCTGAATTGGATTGAGGCTCTTGGTCTCTGACTATTGACAATATTCCCGAGATGGTTTCATTTTTAGTTCACACCATCTTTTGGGTTGCTGAAGAAGAGAAGACCAGAGAATCACCTTCCACGTTGACCATGCAGGGCTGGCAGTTGATCGACACTCTTGGTTACCTTGATTGGTGTGATATACATGCGAACTGACGTGCAGATGCAGATACTGACAGAGGCGGTCTCTGTCCTCAATAATCGACTGAGGGCTCGTATTCTGACGCGTAATGTTTAGTCGTTGAATGGTAAGTCAGTATCTCGAGTCACTGATCCATAACTTGGCATTCCTTGTAATCACATGTTAGAGTTTAGAGGCTCTTTGGGCTCCAATCTATCGAGAATGGGACCTTGATGTTGCTCCATTAATGGAGCATATCTTGAGATCCACCCGATACCGGCTTGTCCGGAGCATCCACCATCAGCAGATCATAGCGCCGATAGAGAACAAAGCCAAGCTTGGACTGGGCTAGAAAGCTCTAGACTAGACACGATATCAAATCTGATTGATTGATTGTCTGCCTGTTTCTAATAATTTCATCACCATCAATAATCTTGTTTCTATTCTTATAGAGTTCTCACTCACATACCTAGTACCTTAGCCAACATACCCTAGACAATGTATTCGGTTAGTGCATGATAAGCATCCCCAATAAACAAGCTTCAGTCTCATTGGGTCTACACCTCGCTCGGTCAAGGTCAAGTCAAACTCACCGAGACAGACGCCCAAGCGCGTTCACTTGACGCGAAGCGAAATAGGTTAGGCCATCACTTACGGGATCCCTTGAAGATCTGGGCATCAATAATCTCCCTGCATCACCATTGAAACATCGTCATCTCGCGAAACAACTTCACAATGTCAACGTCCACGTACACTATCCCTGATCGCATCGTGCCAATGCGCGTCATCGTCTGTGGCGTCCATCGCACAGGAACGTTGAGTACGTCTGTTCTATCTCAGGGGTTCGATAAGCCTCGACCCCCTCTCAACAATTACGCGCGTAATACTACTACTACCCAAAAATAAGAACTGAAACAGAACCAATAGGTATTCGTAACGCTCTGTGGCAGCTTGGTTTCCATGATTGCTACCACATGCAAACTCTCTTCAACAATCCCACCCGCGCCCCTGAATGGGTACGTGCCATGGAAGCAAAGTACGCCGATAAGGGGACCTTCACCCGCGCAGACTGGGATCGCTTGCTCGGCGATTGTCAAGCTGTGTGTGATGTTCCCGCTGCGTTCTTTGGTCCTGAACTAGCAGAGCTGTACCCTGAAGCTAAAGTCATTATCATGAATCGAGACCCTGAGAAGTGGTATGAGAGTGTGCTTAATAGTATCTACTTGATAACCACCCCAAAGGGGTTCTTGGCTAAACTCACTATGATTTATTGTTTTCTGCTTGATACGAATCTGCAGTACATGGCAAAGTATAGCAAATCGATGAGATCTCTGGTTCAGAAGTATGACCACGGAAATGATAAGGACAAGGCTATTGCATGGTATAAAGCGCAATATCAAGAGTTCCACGACAGAATTCCAGCGCATCGATATATCGAGTATACCATCACAGAGGGCTGGGGACCGCTGTGTAAATATCTTGGTGTTCCCGTACCAGAAGTTCAGGACCCCGAGACAGGAAAGATGGTAGAAGCACCGTTTCCACATCTCAACGATGGCGAGACGTTTAGAAGGAACAGCGTGGTTATGAAGAAGAAGACCATGCAGCGGGCGAATGAGAACTTACTGGCGGGTGTGGGGAGGTTGGCGTTGACGGGTGTGCTGGGATATGCTGGTTATCTGGCGTGGAAGACTCGACTCGGGGGACGTGTTTAGTCGAGCTTGACTCGGGCGGATGGCCCTTTGTTGTAAATTGTACTATTACTGTATTATAGTGTTCAATCGTGTCTACTTATCAACATGGCACACAATTCGTCTCGATGTGTAAGATACTGAAAGGCTGTGCTCTTGTGTCAACTTGCTGGTGAATCACCGATCCTCCTTGAGATATTGTTGGAAGAACCATATGCTCAACATCGCTACACATCCAACAATCCTACTGCAAATGATAATCTTACATGATCTTCCAACTGATACTCTTCATCAACGCCCTGGCCCTGTCAACATACTCCAGAGTCTCATAAGTTCCTCGCCACCAAGTGCATCAAATGGATTGTCCCTGTCCTCCCACGAACCTCCAGAATTCCCACCATACCTGTTCCCGCCATACCTTTCC
The DNA here is from genome assembly GCA_013396025.1 of Fusarium phyllophilum. Taxonomy (NCBI): domain Eukaryota; kingdom Fungi; phylum Ascomycota; class Sordariomycetes; order Hypocreales; family Nectriaceae; genus Fusarium; species Fusarium phyllophilum. Next base: position 8,077 of record JAAOAQ010000220.1, on the reverse strand, counting down.
GCACCATATCTTTCCCCGCCATATCTGTCCTGAAGCACCTGGTCCTCCCACTGTTCCGACCCATCAACGTCAATATGCTCAACATCCTCCTCACCAACCTCGGCAACCTGCGCCTCCCTTATAAACCTTCCCTTGCCCTCATTCAAAAACTCGGCCAGAACATCACCTGCAATGTCGAACAGCCTTTCGGTGCCTTCTTGCTGTTGTCGCACATCAATGCTTCCGTGCTCCGAGGTAGTGGCGAAGATATAGCCTACTACGAAGGGTAGAAGATCTTCGTTGGGCACGTACTGAAGGAAGTCGGGACCAATTGCGTCGGTGAAGGCGCGTTTGAGATCGGTCAGCAGGGACCAGGCCACAGTGTGCATGGTGAAGTAGTTGAATGCGATTCGGGGAATTGCTTGTTGACGACCTGTGCTACTTGTTCGACCAGGCCCCTTGGGGTCTTGGGTACTGCCTCAAGCTGGTATCTGTTAGTCTGAACCTGCTACGTTGGATGATGACGACTTACATTCTCCTCTTGGGCCTTTTTCTTAAAAGCCGCTTGGACATGACGCTTTCCGTCCAAGGTGGCCTCCTCGCGACCCTGGGTCAGCAACCCTTCCACGTCAGCAATCGTCCAAGGCTCACGCGTACCCTCCACACAAATGCGTTTATGCAGCATCATCGACGTCCACCCATCGTACTTCATATTCCGGGCGTTCTTCTAGTTCTCGGTGGGCATCACGCTCCGCCTGTTGGGAGCCCAGTTGGTGACTGAAGTGCCAATGCAGAGACAGTAGTTTCTGAAATAGCCCTCACGATCTTTCGGCGGGTCTCCCACGAAGAAGCAGGGGTTTCCCTGGTATCCCCAGAACTCTTCCAGATCTTCCCAGGCTTGGCCCTTGGGGACGCGACCTTCTTGTCGGAGAGCGTGATAGAGCTGTGTGGTGCACATGAGACCGCCGCTGTATGCTGCAGTTTGAACACCGCAGCCGTGCAGCGTACATCGCATGTGATGAAGCAGGATGCCGCAGTGCAGAGGGTTTCGACGAAGGAACTGAAACTCGGGTGTCTTGTTACTTGAATTTGATGTGTTGGTTGACATCGCCAGATCTTGGTTTGCCATGAATATGGGATCCTTGTTCCATCTCGTCACTGTTGACAAGACTCTTGTGCGCACGGGTGTATGGTCAACCTGCAGGAGTGCCTTTTGGATCTTCAGGCTCGCCTGCTTCATGTCCTCATATCCACGACCGACGTTCTCCCCAAGGCCCTGAAGAATATCAAGGTATATCTGGAGAGCCCAAGACATCCAGAAAGGAGGATGTTGACTCTTGTCCTTGAAGCAAGCACCGATGCCGCGAATCAGTTCATCTTCGACCTCGCCTTGTCCCGGCTTGGTAGAAAGCATGTGAAGTCCTGGTAGAACGTTCAACAGGGCTGCTCTATCCTGGTCCCGCTTCTCGCGATTCGTTGTACCCCCTCCACCAAGTTTCTCGTCATACCAACCAAGACCACCCTTGTAGCTGGTAGGAGTACGCCCGGCCTTGAGAAGATAGCGCTCTAGGACGCTGGTGGTGTTTATGAAGTAGGTTTTCGCCAAGTCGTAAGCCTCCAAGTCAAAAGGATTGCCTTGTTTCTTCTTGTCAACTTAGATGCCCTGCTCTTCGCAGAGCGACCGGAAGTACGACGCCGAGAAGGCGGGCGTGCCTCCAAACTTGTCCATCACATCTTTAATTTCCTTTTCCATGCTATTAGCAAACTCAAATGCTGTGTTTGTAGCAATCGAAACGGCAGCGAGATCGAGCTGGCCAACTGCGTACTTGTCCCACAGAGAGCGAATCTCCTTTGAGAGGATATCATAGTCTCGCAGGAGAGACAGGAATGCAACGAGGGCATCTTCCCATGTGACCTCTTCCTCGACGGTGTATTGAGGTTCAGATGCAGGGGCAGGAGTGATATCAGGGGCATTGAGGAATTCTTCTGAAGGAGTGTAGACATTGAGGACGTCGAACATGCCCTTTGCCAACTTGTCTGTCTTGTCGTCTGTGTTCTTGTCCAGTCCATCTGGCTTGAACAGGCCAGCTTCCATGATGGGCTTGAGGTAGTCACGGACTTTCTCCAGGACCTCTACGAAGTGAGAGTGAGTAGCATCTGAGCGATGGTCTCTTCTGGCTCCGCTCTCCGCCAAGAGAGAATGACCTACGGACTAGAACCTGTCAGTCTGGTTGAAATCAATACGATAGTGGCTGAAATACCCCAGATGCCTCTCTCCAGAGCGACAGCAGTCCGGTGAGGAACCTCGATGGCATTCGTGTCAGCGACATGCTTCGCCATGGCCTCAAAGTCTCTGACTCTGATGACATATTTCTTGGTGGTGGGATCCTGCTGCTCCTTTGGTTTCTTGTTCTTGGCTCTGCTAGGACCTTTACCCTTTCCGTTTCCCTTCTTCTTCTTCTTCTTCTTTGCAGCATCAGCAGCGGCGCCACCCAGTGAAGCCTCAGCTTCGTAGCCGTGGGCTTTGGCAGTGTTGGCCAGCCATGTTGCTACAGAGTCTGTGTCGGCTTTGTATTGTTGGTAGATGCTCATATAAGCTGGAGAGAGCAGTTTGAGCTGATCTGAGCTGGTCTGAATTTATTTGTTGATTTTGTTGATATTTGAGGTTGAGGTTGAGGTTGATGTTGATGGTTGGTTGTTGAGATGTGGACAGCCTCGTTGCTACAACGAAGGTTGGCTAGTAAGGTTAGGTACCTAACAAAACGCAATGCCGATTTCCCCTGAATACGGATTTATTAAATTCCGCATGAGGTCATATTCTGTACGGAGTACTTGTCTGACTATTGAAAACCATGTTTCAAATTTACCAATCACAATATTCTAGTGTTTTCTCATACAAAACGATAAGAGACCTCGATTTCTAGTGTATCTCGATAGTGTACTCTGCACTGTATGTGATTTATGAGGGTCACGAACCAGCATCGGCAGTCAGTAATGCCACTACTCACTCCACAATCCACCAACTACGCCTACATCCGGGAATAAACAAGATATAAATAGATCTCAAATAGCAGCATCCATCATTCAAAGACCAGATTCACACAACACAGCATAAACATCGACAAGAAACACAGAATTAACCCCCCACGTCAAATGCACGTGAGGAATATGGTCTGCAGTGGCCCGTTGCGCTCTCTCCCAACACCACAATCAGATCACGCCCTCCCCCCTCACGAATATTCCATCAATGAAAACGCCCAATTCCCAAGATCTCTCTTTTCTAGCGTTGTCTCTTCTCTCAGCTCCCCCCCACGCATTCCTCTCTGAGTGTTACACGGCAATTGGCGGGTGCTATTGGACAGACTGGACGTGGGGGTTAGAATAGTCAGACGACTTGTGAACGGACGGTACCTGCTTTTGCGAGGATGATCGCTGTTTTGTTTCTGTTTGTGGTCTCTGTGATGGATGGCAGCCTTTACAATATGCTCGACATCTTTGCTTCCATTTCGTAAAGGTGGCGTTTTGTGTAACTATCCGTGTAAGTGATGCCCTCTCATATGTTCCCTGTATTCATCCATTGAAACCCTCAATTGCAGGAGAAAAAGACCCCCACGATCACTTCATGTCTCTTGACTCGCGTGAGGTCACCGGTTCGGCCCGGAGTCTCTCGGCAGGAGCTCAGCGGATGTCTTTTGTCGTGTCTCTCCCCCGCCTTTTCAACCACGTACCCAGGGATCCGGACCTAACCCCCACGCTTTTCGAACCATGCCTCTCTCGAACTCAAGTGCCTGAGCCTGCTGAGCCTGAGCAATGGGCTACCTCATGACGAGGACGCCACTCTTATACCTAGCCCCTTGGTTGGACATAAAAGAGCAGCTGACGCCAGCCTCTTTGAACAATGCCTCTTCATCATACTATCCTTTCTTCATTTTCCTCTGCTTTGCTTGTATAAAAAAGAGCCTGCTTGCTGCGTGTAATCTGCTTGCACTTATATACTTTACACTCATATCATACCATATGCCTTCGACATTGCTTGAATCTCCCACCATGGGCTCCCCCAAGGCTTCTCAACTGCGCCTCGGCGATGGCGTATACGTCCCTACCCTTGCATTCTTCACTCCCGAGGACGAAGTTGATGCTTCAGCTACTGAGAAACACATCATCAAGCTTCTCGAGTCAGGAGTAGCTGGTATTGTTGTTCACGGATCCAACGGAGAATGTGCCCACCTTTCCCCTTCAGAACGAACCACTATCATCCGCGTTGCCAGAGATACTATCTTCCACGAGGCAAGTGGTACTCGTGTTCCCCTCATCGCAGGCTGTGGTGCTCAAAGCACAAGGGAGACAACAGAACTGTGTGAAGACGCTGGCAAGGCTGGTGCTACACACGCCCTGGTCTTACCTCCCAGCTACTACGGCGGGCTTCTCCCCGATGATCTAGTCATTCAGCATTACTACGCCGTTGCTGACAAGAGCCCAATTCCTCTTCTGGTGTACAACTTCCCCGGCGCCGCAGCTGGCCGAGACCTCTCATCCGACACGATCCTCAGCATCGCCAAGCACCCCAATGTCGTAGGCGTCAAGCTCACATGCGGCAACACCGGAAAGCTCGCCCGCATCGCAGCTGACTGCCCCGAGGGATTCTGGGTCGGAGGCGGCAGCGCAGACTTCATCTTGCAAGGCCACGCCGTCGGAGCCAACGGCACCATCTCAGGCCTCGCCAACCTCTGCCCCAAAGCCTGCGTGCGCATCACAGAGCTCGCAGAAGAAGGAAACTGGAAAGAAGCCCGTCAGCTGCAAGCCAAAGTGGCCAAGGCTGACTGGACAGCGATCAAGACTGGATTCGTTGGTGTAAAGGCAGCGCTGGGACACTTTTCCGGGTACGGGGGCGAACCTCGACGACCTTGCGTGGCGCCATCTCAGAAGGATCTCGATACTATTGCACAAGGGTTCCAAGAGGTAATGGATCTTGAAGTTACCCTTTGAAAGAAAGAAAGAAACAAAAGGCATGTTTTCTGCGGTCGGGGCGACAAAAGCAGGTTGCATTGGGCGGTGACGACGTTGATGATGACGATACCTGTTATTTCGAAGCAAAGCACGGAGATGGTGTTGTGGCGTTGGGCATACACTACAGTGACTACACAGCCATCAATCATATCAGGCTGTTCTGTAGCAATAATTTCTCTGTACATATCAAAATACCAATTAATGCTTGAAGAATATACCTACAGCACATCATATGCCTGATTACCCCATGGAAACTACCATTCCCCGCAAAGTGGCCATATTTTTTCAATAATCCCACGCATGTGCAGCAGAAGCAGGTGAGGAAAAAGATGTGTCTCGTGGTCGATTATGCGTAGCCAATGGGGAGTCAAAGATGGTGAGGAGCACGCTGGACATTGCCGCTTTGGGGTGATGATGCTTACACGAGGTGTCGGATGTTCAATAGGTACATACAGGATATGTTTGCTGAGAGGAGCAAAGGAGAGACAGGCGCTTGGATGGGGATTGTCAATCGTGGGGAACCCCGCAGTTGGATCTGGATGTGGAGTGGACGCTGCGAAAGAGCAAGTAAGAGAAGCTGAGTTTGTAATGGTCTTGAAGGCCTCGGAGGGAGCCCGAAGTCTGTAGTGTACCTGTACTTGACACTGCAGCCATGCAAGTTCAAATCAGGTATTTGCACAAGCTTAGAGCCACTGATATACATGCAGAGCAACTGAAGAGGCAGTGAGAAGACACTCATGCCAAGAATCACAGGCAATTCCATTCATGAGAGGGAACCAACATGAACAGGTCATAAGATGAGCCCAGAAAATGCATAGCGTAGTATACGGAGTAGCCAACACTTGCAAAGAGGAGAATGTGGAGAATGGCTAACAAAGTGCCCGATGCGTTCGTGTGGAGAAGCGTGGGGGTTTAAAAGCACTCGGGTGCAGTTCCCGGACTGAAGCTAAGATTGAGACGGTGAAGAAAAAGCGTATGTTGTCGGTGGATTTCGGGCCATTGATGAGCGAGATCATGCCATTGAGTTTAGATATGTAATGGCATTGGAGGGTGTGTCTATGCTATGAGGGTTCTAGAAATCGGCTGCGTCAAAGTTGCGGATCAGGTCGTAGTAAAACTTGACAATGTCCATGTGCGACTCAATCCTAATCCTCTCATCGACCGTGTGAATGTTTTCAGATCCGCGCTGTCGACTCGGTGTCCAGCGGTAAATGTTTGGTGACAAGTCTATAACCTATTAGTATATTCCCTCGCTTTGTGTAACGATGTACTTACTCAGGTAATGTCTTGTATCAGTGTTGCCAGTCATGATTTCACCAACAGGTACGACCTTTCCGCCATCGAAAGCAAAGCTATGCTGGATAGTTCCGGAGAAGATATCCCAGATTGGACCGCTGGTCGGTGAGACAGGTGTTGTGACTGAGTTGCGAATCGCTGTGAGTTTGAGATGACCGTCATAGTCGAATTCAGCTTCCTTCTGAGACTTTGTGTCATCCTCGTAGGCGCTTAGAGTGAGGTTGTATTTTTGTACCACAGCGTCAATGTTCTTGACGAACTGCTCCTGTACCTTGTCAAGGCTATCTTGGGGTGCAACACGATAGTTGACACCTAGGTTGACAACTTCAGGCATAGCGTTGATCTTCTGGCCGCCGCGAATAATATCAACGGCTTGTGTCGTCTGAATAGTAAATTTGGCCATAGGATCGAGATGAATAAGCTCATCCTTCAGCTTCTCAAGATCATCCTTCTTCAGAAGATCATGGAGTTTGGTGTGTGAGTCTGGAGAGTGGCGTGCCAAGCAGACAAGGTGGTTGTAGACCGGGCTTCCCTTGAGGATAGCAGGCTCATAAGGCTTAGATTCAAGAGCAGAGATGATCTCAGCCATGATACCAATGCCAGTGTGGGGATGAGGAATAGAGCTGTGACCGCCCTTGACGCGAAGTTCAGCCCAGATATCGATGGCGCCCTTCTCTTGCACCGAGGGGAGAACGTAAAGAGTACCATCAATAAGCTGAATCCCAGAACCGCCCTCATCCAAGATGAACGGAATACCGTTATCGCCATATCTCTCTGTCAAGAACTCTCCGATCTTAGCAGCGCCTCGAGGACCAGAGCACTCTTCATCAAACCCAAACGCCAGGATCACAGTACGCTTAGGCTGCCATTTCGTCTCAGTGAGCAATGTCTCAATGGCTGACATGAGAGCTGTAAGACTGTTCTTATCATCCGATGATCCACGCCCCCAAAGCCACTCCCCGTCAAAGTAGGCGTCGAAGGGAGGATGCGTCCATGTTGATGGATCAGGCACGGGAACAACATCTTGATGAGCTGCAAGAAGATAAGGCTTGAGTGAAGAGTCGCTTCCGGTAAATGTGTATACGAGACCAAACTTGTTAATCTTCTCCAGCTTTGCATATTTATGGCTAAAACTGGTCAGTAAGAGTCTGTGAATTGAGTTCAATGGCTTACATGGCTGGGTACGTCTTTGCCAGGACATCATGTAAATCATAGAACGGCGCCCAACGTTCATCTTTATCAACATCGCCAAGGTCGTCGTAACAAATTGATGGAACGCGCACAATAGCTTGATGACGCTTCACCTGCTTATTAAAAGCATCTTTCGAGTCGAACAGTTCATTTGCCGAAGGCAGACCATCGTTTCCAGGTGAGAGCACAGGCGGCAAATCGCACTTAAAGTCATGCTCACTCTGACCAATTGGCTTTTGAGATCCAAAAGGACCGAGACTGAAGCCTGAAGCTCCAGCTACAGTTGCCAAGACCGCGAGAGACTTGCGCACCATTTTGAAGATGTTTGGTGTAGAATTGGAGATGTCGAGGGAGGATTTGTGAGGTGAAACGGGCGGGGAATAAAAGACATGATGATGGAGTCGGTAGGTAGCACGACATCGGCGCCGAAGCCGAAGCCGGGACCCGGTTGAAGATAACGGTTGCTAAAAGTGTTCCCGATGAGGAAGTTGGGATAAAAGGACTTTTGATTGAGGATTTTCGGGGGTAAATTTGTGTTGATCAATGGGTTCGATGTTATTCCCGGGGGTATTCTCTGATTATCGCTACCCGTTGGCTCGAGCCG